>JAKOGI010001396.1:212500-246134 GCA_029747015.1 Carnegiea gigantea
AATCATAGGTATGATATCTTTTTATTTTCTATTTCTTGGTTTTAATACTTTGGGTTGGACCTAATTAGGTAATACACCCAATTCAACAAATCTCCCTCTCTAACTTAAGGGAAGAGACATCTACCCCTCGTCATGCAACTTGGAGCTCAACTTGGCTAATTGAGTACACAAGTCAAACTTGCCACTAGGAATGACTTTAGTCAACATATCAGCAATATTCTTATCAGTGTGAGTCTTATTCAACATAATTAACTTCTCCTTAGTAATAGACGGCACCCGATGGTATCTCACATTTATGTGTTTTATGTGTGAGTGATATGTAGAGTTCTTACTCAATTCGATGGCACTCTGACTATTGCAAGACACCACATACTCTTGCTATTTCAACCCCAATTCTTGAAGAAACCGTTTTATCCACAACATTTCTTTCGCTACTTCAACAACAACTATATTCTGAGCTTCAGTTGTAGATAAAGTATACCTTTTTGCAACTTTGACTACAAGCCACAACTCCCCCTGCAAAAGTAAACATATAGCTTGAAGTGGACTTCCTGCCATCTAAACAACCTGCTATATCAGAATTAGTATAACTTTAAGAATAGGATCCGAGCCACCAAACTACAAACAGAGTTTGGTTATTCCCTACAAGTATTTCAAGAGCCACTTAATTGTATCCTAGTGAATCTTTCTTGGGTTAGAAAGAAACCTGCACAGAACACCAACAACGTGAGCAATATTTGGCCAGCTACAAACCATAGCATACATCTGTGAACTAGCTGTAGAAGCATATGGGATTTTAGATAGCTCCAAGTTTTCCTCCTTTGATTATGGACAATATCTCTTGCTCAACTTAAAGTTAGTAGCAAGTGGAGTATTAGTTGGCTTGGAATTTTTCATGTCCAACTTTTGAAGCACTCGTTCAATATATTTTTCATGTGATAGCCACAATTTGTTATTCTTTTGATCCCAAGTAATATCCTTACCCAAAATTTGCCTCATGTTAAAAGATTTAGGTAACTCCTCCTTCAATTTGCTAATTGAATTAGCATCATGCCCAATAATCAACATGTCATCAACATAAAGTAATAGGTTAATGAAGTTACCATCAGAAAATTGGCGAATGTACACACAATGGTTAGTTTCTGTCCTCTTATACCTTGGCTCATCATAAACGAGTCATATTTCTTGTACTATTGTGTAAAAGCCTATTTCAAAATATACAAACTCTTCTTCAATCTACAAACCATATGCTTCTTCCATTCGACTTCAAAACCCTCATATTGATACATGTAGATTTTCTCCTTCAAATCTCGATGTAGGAATGCAGTCCTCACATCTAGTTGCTTAAGTTCAAGATCCAAGCTAGCAGCTAATCCCAGTACAACTCAAACAGAACTCATCTTCGCTACAGGAGAGAAGATTTCAGTGAATTCAATATCCATTTTCTGCGTGCAATCTTTTACCACCATTCTAGCCTTATGCTTCATGATTTGGTTGTTGTCATTCTTTAACTTGGACACCTACTTATTTATGAATTTCTTTTTTCCCTTTAGAAGTTACACTAAGTCATAGATGTCATTCTTCATTTAATAATTCATCTCTTCCTCCATGACTTGAATCCAACATTACTTGTCTTTATGAGACTGCACCTCTGTGAAGCTCTCTAGCTTCCTCTCATCAGCTAAAAGAACATACTTGAAAGTGGGATATCTGGCAGACAACTACAGATCTCTTGAACTACTCCTTATTGAAAGAACTAGAGCAACTTCAAGAGATTGCTTCCCCCTAATCATAACCAACATCAGGATAATTTACAACTAGCTTTGTAGCATCCCAAGGTTTTATCTCTAACATGGCTCCCTTATCTGTGGTACCTCCAAATGAGACAGATACTAGGATCACATTAGTGCCACCAGCAGGGTACCCAGTAATCTTCCTAGAGTGATCAATGTTAGTTATGGTCTTGTGCTCATAGAAGATAACATCTTTGATTCTTACTATTTTTCTCTTTTCTGGATCCCGTAATCTGTAACCAAATTCTTCATAGCGTAACCCACAGACATAAGGAGTGGCTTTGCTATTAATCTATTCCTTGGCATAGGCATGAAGGTCTTGCATCCAAAAACCTTGAAATAGTCGTAAGAAGCATTCTTTCCAGTCCAGACATGCTCTAGAATGTCAAACTGTAAAGGAACTAATCGAGTTCTATTGATGACATAAATTGTTGTATGAATAGCCTCACCCCAGAATGTCTTTGGCAACTTGGACATTTTGAGTATCGATATCACTTTCTCCACAATGTTATATTCATCCTTTATGCAACTCCATTGTGCTGGGGTGTATCAAGTTCCGTCTTGTAATGATAAATACTGTGCTTCTTGTAATACTCCTTAAATTCATCAGATGTGTACTCCCTGCCATTGTCTGTCCGAAGAGCCTTTAACGGCATACGTGTCTCCCTCTTCACCATGGAATGAAAGTGCTAAAACTTTTAGAACACCTACCCATTTGCTTTCAACATATACACTCATGTCTTACGTTGAAGCATCCTTAATAAAGGTGATAACATATCTATTTGTTAGGGGGAAAAAACAGAGTTTTAATATTTATAAACCCCAAGTGCAAGGTGTATCGTTAAGTACTTAGGGTGTCGTCTGCAGGGAGTTGTGTTTTCAACTACCAGGGTTAACAAAAGCGTCTCAAGCTAGGTAAAATCGAAGGGGATAGAAAATAAAGCTAAACTACTAAAGCGAAAACAAAGAAACTATGATTAGACCTAAGATGAATTAAGTAATCAAGTTACGCCCTCGCCTTCTCAAGTTACGCTAGTATTCAGAGATGGTCGGTTGCATCATTAAAACCATCTAAGCCCTTTTTCAAGGGTCATGAGCTAGTCGAATTATTCCAACCTCGTATTTTCATGGGATTAGTTCAACTAAACTACAAGATTGACAACCCTTGACCTAGCTAGTGACGAGACTATTTTCATGTCCCAATCCCAACTATTCTCTCTACCCACACTAGACAATCGACCTCACCTCTCAGCATAAGTCGATTGCCCCAAAACACAGATGAAACCTCTCTCCAGCATTTCATCAAACACTTGGCGGTCGTGAAAGAAAACTCTAAATTCTAGGCATAAATAAGGTAGGGTTGAGGCCTAAACAAGGTTAATTAGCCATCAAGGGCTAGCAACAATTCAATCAACCAAGATCAATGGCTAATTAAACACGAAAACATAAAAACCTAAACTAAACATACACTAGCAAATAAGAACATAAACATGAACAAAAGAGGAATCAATCTAAACTAGCATGAATGAAAACTAAAGGAAACACAAAATCATAATAAAAACTAAACATTCAAACTAAGCAAATCAAATATAAGAGTTAAACTAACAAAATCAAAACAAGAACAAAAACGTGAAATAAAGAGAGAGAGAGAAAGAGAGAAACTTATGCTTGAATTGATTGAAGAATTGGAAATTCACATGCTTGAACACCGAAATACAAACTACAATCCTAATCTAATCCTTTTATTGAGGTTTTTATTGGCTAAAACTTAACTTAAACTACTCTAAAAATCGCCAGAGAGAATCCACAAGCGAACCCCCTATGCGACCCCCTTGTTACATTAAAAATTGCTGCAAGTGCACGATGTAGTTGCAGCTAGCAACCGGTAAGTACGGGTCGTATTCCACAGGGAGTTAGGTTTCAAGTACCAAAGCTTACTCGTGCGTATCAATCTAGGCAAGAAAGAGAGTAAGGGAAGAAGGACTAAACTACTAAAACAAATAAACAAATATGGACTTGGGTTTGTAATTTCACCAAATGACGAACCAACTAATTGAGACAAGTCCTAACCTACCCAAACTACCCTACAAACAAGAGATGGTCGGTTGCACCATCAAAGATCACCCAAGCCCTCTCTCAAGGGTCATGAGCTAGTCTAATTCACCTAACCACCTATTTTCATGGGGTTAGTCCAATTAGACCACAAAAGTAGCAACCCTCTGACCTAACTCGGATCGAATACTATTTTCATATCCCGAACTCGGCTATTCCCTCTCCCACACTAGCAAATTGACCTCACTTCTCAGCATAAATCAATCGCCCAAAAATATGGATGAAAGCTCTCTCAAGCATTTCATCGAACACTTGGCAGGCGTGAGGGAAAATTCTAGATTCTAAGCATAGATTTGGGTATGGTTAGGCCTAAAACAAGATTAATTAGTCATCAAGAGGCTAATCACAATCCAAGCCCACAAAATCTACCAACTAATCATCAACAAATCACAAAAACCCAAACTCAAACCTAAACTAATGAACATGAATTAAAGAGGAAAGAGAATGAAACGAATCTACTTTAACAAGCAATCTAACATGAAATAATGATAAAAACTAAGCATCTAAATCATACAAGAGTCAAACACATAAACTGAATTAACGAAATCCAATATAAGAACAATACATGAAATGAAAGAGAAGAGAGGAGAAAACTTATGCTTGATAGGAAGAAATTCGCAATCCAAAGTCTTAAATCCACAAATCAATCCCCACCAATCCTAATCTAATCCCCTCAATGGGGTTTTTATTCGCTCAAACCTAAATTAAACTAACCTAGAAAATTCGAAGGAGGAATCTCCAAACAAGGTCGAGAAAAGAGGATTAAATAGAGGACAAGGCGAGCCGCGAACAAGCGAAGGAAACGGGGGCACGACCGTGCCTAGGTGGCACGGCTGCACCGTGTCACGTGGCACGGGGTGGCCGTGCCACCTTGCTAGTCGGCTACCCCGGCTGGCTCCCATTTTTCCGCCTTTTCGCCTGTTTTGATCCTTTTCCGCCCTTTTTCGCAATATTTGCTTGGTTCAACTTATTACCTGCAAGAATAAACAAAACAAGTAAAAATCTCAAAGAATACTTAATAAAACAAGAAAAACTCTAAATATTACGTTATTATACGAGCTAAGATTAGGTGAAAAGGGCATGTAAAATGCGACAAATTATCGCCTAACAAATACCCCCACACCTATCTTTTGCTCGTCCTCGAGCAAACAAAAGAAAAACTAATCTAGAAACCTAACTCACTTTCGCAGGAATCGCGATTGCATTTAGCGTATGCAACAAGCCCTTTAAACCCCTTGGTTCCCCCAAGTGGACGAGTAAGGTCTCGTGAGGGTTTGCAGAAGATATACCCACAAAATCTCAAAAAGGAAAAACACAAAAAAGAAAAACAAAAATCGAAAAATAAAAATGACAAAACACAATATATACATTGAGATAAACTGTACACGATTGAATCAACCAAAACCACCTAGTAGCTCAAATATCAGTCTGTACACAGGCATTATATGCATTTCAGGACACATCATCCCAAAGAATGGCATCCAGACATCAGCTTTTCACCCCACGATGCATGAGAACATTGAATCCATTCTGGTGCCTGGTGTGCAAGTGTATCATCACCCTAAAACTTGGTCTACCAAAATCAAACTTAATCCCACGCAACTGACACAGGCTACCTTTTTGAATGGCTAGCATGGAAAGCAAGCTTCCCCAGTAGCAGTATTGCCTCAAAGGGAAACACCCAATAGCGCATGCCTCAAAGGAGTACTTATCATTCCAAACTCTTTTCTTCCCCACTTTTTTCTTTTCTTTCCATTATTTTTTTTCGTTACAAACTCTTGCCACGCTTCAAAAGGATGCACCCAGCAGCGCTTGGATTTGTTTGTTTTTGCTTTTGTTTTTGGAAAAGGGGGTGCAAGCACATACAAAGGGAACTGTGCAGTAGACAAGTGGGAGAGCTGATCACGGCAGACCAAGAATATAAGGTAATGATAATATAATAGTCAGGATTGAATTACAAAGTTTTAATATTTATAAACCCCAAGTGCAAGGTGTATCGTTGAGTACTTGGGGTGTCGTCCGCAGGGAATTGTGTTTCCAACTACCAGGGCTAGCTAAAGTGTCTCGAGTTAGGCAGGATCGAACGGTGAAGGAGTGGGGAGCTAAACTACGCTACAAACACAGAAACAAGCGACTTGGAGTTGTGATTTTACCAATGGATGAACCAACTAATCAAGACGAGTCCTAACCTACCCAAACCACACTACGAACTAGAGATGGTCGGTTGCACCATCAAAGACCACCCAAGCCCTCTCTCAAGGGTCATGAGCTAGTCTAATTCGCCTAACCACCTATTTTCATGGGGTTAGCCCAATTAGACCATAAAATTAGCAACCCTCGGACCTAGCTCGATTCGGGTACTATTTTCATGTCCCGAATTCGGCTATTCCCTCTCCCACACTAACTAATTGACCTCACCTCTCAGCATAAGTCAACAGCCCAAAAATATAGATGAAAGCTCTCTCAAGCATTTCATCGAACACTTGGCGGGCGTGGGGGAAACCTCTAAGTTCTAAGCTTGGATTGGGTATGGCTAGGCATAAAACAAGATCAATTAGCCATCAAGAGGCTAACCACAATCCAAACCCACAAGATCTAACAATCAATCATCAACAAAACACAAAAACCCAAACCTAAACTAACGAAGAACACAAGCATGAACTAGAGAGAAGGAGCACAAAACTAAACTAATTCTAACAAACAATCTAATATGAATTAAACACAAAAACTAAGTAATTGAATCAAATCAAAACTAAATATATGAACTAAATTAACAAAATCTAATACAAGAACGAAACAAGAAATAGAGAGAGAGAGAGGAGAGAAGACTTATGATTGATGCGAAGAACTCGAAATCCAAGTGCTTGAATCTAAAGTTAACTCAATACAATCCTAATCTAATCCCCTCAAGGGGGTTTGTATTGCCTAAAATCTAATCTAAACTAACCTAGAAAAGTACAACCAGAACCCCCTTCAGAAACGCCCGAACGAAGCTTAAATAGAAAACCGAGCATCGACAAACTGGGGGGAGCGGCACGGTCGTGCCATGTGGCACGGGCAGACCATGCCAGGGTGGCAGGGCCGTGCCACATAGCACGGCCACACCGTGCCACATTGCTGGTGGCACGGTGGCCGTTTCCCCCGGTTTTGCCTCCTTTTGCCGGTTTTCATCGGTTTTCGCTGTTTTGTCCCGTCTTCATCCCTTTTTGCGACGTTTGCTTGATTTTGAGTTATTTCCTACAAAACATAAATAAAACAAGTAAAAATCCTAAGAATTAAGTTATTATACGAGCTAAAAGTGAGTGAAAGAGGCACGTAAAATGGGTAAATTTACCGTTCAACACACCCCCACACCTATCGTTTGCTCGTCCTCGAGTAAAATAAAAGAAAAACTAAAGTAGACAACTAACTTACTTTCGTAGGAATCACGATTGCATTTAGCATATGCAACAAGACCTTTAAACCCCTTGGTCACCCCAAGTGGACGAGTAAGGTCTCGTGAGGGTTTGCGGAAGATATACCCACAAAATCTTAAAAAGGAAAAACAAAGAAAAGAGAAACAAAAATCAAAAAATGAAAATGACAAAACAGAATATATACATCAGGGTGAACTGTACACGTTCGGATCAACCAAAACCCCCTAGTGACTCAAGTATCAGTCTGTACACAAGCATTATATGCATTTCAGGACACATCATCCCAAAAAATGGCATTCAGACATCAACTTTTCACCCCACAACGCATGAGAACATTGAATCCATCCTGGTGCCTAGTGTGCAAGTGTATCATCACCCTAAAACTAAACCTACCAAAATCAAACTCAACCCCACACAGCTGACACAAGCTATCTTTTTGAATGGCTAGCATGGAAATAAGCTTCCCCAGTAGCAGTATTGCCTCAAAAGGTAACACCCAGTAGCGCACGCCTCAAAGGGGTACTTGTTATTTCCAACTCTTTTCTTCCCCACTTTTTTTTTTTTCTTTCCACTATTATTTTTTTTCAATACAAACTCATGTTACGCCTCAAAGGGATACACCCAGTAGTACTTGAATTTGTTTATTTTTGCTTTTGTTTTGGAAAAGGAGGTGCCAGCACATATAAAGGGAACTGTACAGTAGACAAGTGGGAGAGTCAATCATGGAAGACTAAGAATGTAGGATGATGACAATACATAAATCAGGACTGGATTGGAAAATTACAATGGACTGTTGGGGTTAGAATTGAGGCCTAAAATGACAGATTGGGGATGAACATCTATCATGCACATTATACTTATATACGAGCAAATAGTCAAGGTACCGGAGGTCAAGACTGATCAAAATAGTACAAAACTCCCCTAAATTCAAAAAGAAAAGAAAAATTTATACAAAAAGGAGAAAAAATGAAAAAAATAATACAAAAATGAAAAATTTTCACAAAAATAAGAAGAAAAGGGGAGATGACCCCACCCCCATACCTAAATCTCACAATGTCCTCATTGGGAGCCGTGAGTCATCACCAACACACAAAAATAAAGAAAACAAAATCAAATACAAGAAAAACAAAATCGACAAAAATATACACAAGCTAACACACTCTCCCAAAAATACAATCTCACCCAAAACAACCACACGATCACACATAAATACAAACTAACACCACCAAAAATAAATATCGACCAATCCAATAACACCACCAATCACAACACAATACAAATCCACAAAAACACAAAAATGGTGATCATAGCCAACAACGGCTCAACAACATCCAAATTTCACCATCAGATGATCACCAACAAAAACACAATCCTAATATTCACAACTAAACAAAAACAAAAAGAAAGAAAAGAAAAATAATAAAAAGAAGGGGGGAGAGTGAGAACGATTATACCAGGTCAGGTATTGATTGTACCCGAACTATTCCATGACGACTTAAAGAGCATCAGCCACTCCTTGCCGCTTAAGAGGCGAGTCGTCAGCTCGGACGCAGTCAAAGCTCGTAAGAGCTTATCATGCATTATTGTATGCAACTCAGAATAATGTGAGTAAGAGAACACTGGTAAAGATGGAGCAAACAAAGTTAGTGCCCTCTTAAACTCACCAAATACCTATGAGAAATTAGCAGAATAATCAAATGCAATAATCAACGCGATTTCTCTAGGCATGCCCTCTGGGTACAGACGATAAGGATCAAGGAGGGGGTCATACCCTCTAAAAGTACCTAGAGGCTCAGAACAGTCAACCACATTCTCCTCGAGCACCGCAAGAGAATCGATCGGTGAGAGGTCACAATACTGAGGGGAAGGGGAGGGTAGTGAACATGAAGAAGCATGAGAAAAATCAAGGGGGTTGAGGGATACATGGTTAGTAAGATCAGGACTAGATGAAACTACAGCCACAACATCCACACAGGACTCCCCCTCGAGAATCCCGTCGAGATCATGCACCTCACTAAAAGTACCGTCTGACTCAAGACATAAATCATCCCCATCGATACTAGCACCTACACAAAATGTCTTACCTACTTCGAACTCCGTCGACTGAGCTGAAGGGAAAGGTGGATCAGGATGGGTCATAGTGTTGTCCTTAAAGGTGCTAGGTAGGGATTGAGCAACAAGAGGTAGAGTAGGCAGAGGAGGGTCAAGCACGTCCTCTAGTCCGGATTCTAGAGGAGGGAAAGACGCACCATCATCACACAGATTGACATCAAGTCTAGGAGCACTAGAACTAGGGTCAGTCTCGGGTGATAGGTCATACTCCCGATTTTGATTAACAAACTCAGCAAACTCAACTTGTTGCCTATTCATCGTCTCTATCATATTGCTAAGTCTAGCAAAGCCTTTATTAGAAATATAATAGGGACAAGAATTACTGGTGTGGTCAGAACAATGGCAAATTTCGCACACAGGAGGGGCATAATTATGGATATAAGGGGGTGGGGAACAAGAATCAGAACAACTAGTTTCAAATTCATAAGTATCCCAAGCCAACCACTCAAGTAATTCCCAAGCTTCATCAACATTTCGAGCACAGAAATCCCAATGCTTCAAAAGAGCACGGGTCTCACAAGTCACACCCTCATAGACCACATGCAATATTTCCCATTTCCCATACAAACATCCACATGAAGCACATTGAGCAAGATAAGCATGTAAACGATCCCAATAATGGTAAAATAATTCTTGCTCACATTGGGGAAAATGGAAAATTGCCATTGAAAATTATTTTTTTTTTGAATTTTTTTTTCCGAAAATAAAGGCTTAGTCTCGAATGCCTAAGTAAGCTCTAATATTGGAAAACGCCAATTCCCCGACAATGGCGCCAAAAATTTGTTGCAGAAAAAGTTTTAATATTTATAAACCCCAAGTGTAAGGTGTATCGTTGAGTACTTAGAGTGTCGTCCACAGGGAATTGTGTTTCCAACTACCAGGGCTAGCTAAAGCGTCTCGAGTTAGGCAAGATTGAAGGGTGAAGAGGGAAAACTAAACTACGCTAACAAACATAGAAAAAGCGACTTGAAGTTGTGATTTGACCAATGGACGAACCAACTAATCAAGACGAATCTTAACCTACCCAAACTACACTATGAACAAGAGATGGTCGGTTGCACCATCAAAGACCACCCAAGCCCTCTCTCGAGGGTCATGAGCTAGTCTAATTCGCCTAACCACCTATTTTCATGGGGTTAGCCCAATTAGACCATAAAATTAGCAACCCTCGGACCCAGCTCGATTCGGGCACTATTTTCATGTCCCGAATTCGGTTATTCCCTCTCCACACTAGCTAATTGACCTCACCTCTCAGCATAAGTCAACAGCCCAAAAATATGGATGAAAGCTCTCTCAAGCATTTTCATCGAACACTTGACGGGCGTGAGGGAAACCTCTAGGTTTTAAGCTTGGATTGGGTATGGCTAAGCCTAAAACAAGATCAATTAGCCATGAAGAGGCTAACCACAATCCAAACCCACAAGATCTAACAATCAATCATCAACAAAACACAAAAACCCAAACCTAAAATAACGAAGAACACAAGCATAAACTAGAGAGAAGGATCATGAAACTAAACTAATTCTAACAAACAATCGAACATGAATTAAACACAAAAACTAAGTAATTGAATCAAATCAAAACTAAACATATGAACTAAATTAACAAAATCTAATGCAAGAACGAAACAAGAAATAGAGAGAGAGAGGAGAGAAGACTTATGATTGATGCGAAGAACTCGAAATCCAAGTGCTTGAATCTAAAGTTAACTCAATGCAATCCTAATCTAATCCCCTCAATGGGGTTTTTATTGCCTAAAATCTAATCTAAACTAACCTAGAAAAGCACGAGTCGAACCCCCTTCAGAAACGCCCGAACAAAGCTTAAATGGAAAACCGAGCATCGACGAACTGGGGGGAGCCACATCGCACGGCCACACCGTGCCACATTGCTGGTGGCACGGTGGCCGTTTCCCCCGGTTTTGCCTCCTTTTGCCGGTTTTCATCGGTTTTCGCTGTTTTGTCCCGTCTTCGTCCCTTTTTGCGACGTTTGCTTGATTTTGAGTTATTTCCTACAAAACATAAATAAAACAAGTAAAAATCCTAGGAATTAAGTTATTATACGAGCTAAAAGTGAGTGAAAGAGGCACGTAAAATGGGTAAATTTACCGTTCAATACACTCCCACACCTATCTTTTGCTCGTCCTCAAGCAAAATAAAAGAAAAACTAAAGTAAATAACTAACTCACTTTCGTAGGATTCACGATTGCATTTAGCATATGCAACAAGTCCTTTAAACCCCTTGGTCACCCCAAGTGGACGAGTAAGATCTCGTGAGGGTTTGCGGAAGATATACCCACAAAATCTTGAAAAGGAAAAACAAAGAAAAGAGAAACAAAAATCAAAAAATGAAAATGACAAAACAGAATATATACATCAGGGTGAACTGTACACGTTCGGATCAACCAAAACCCCCTAGTGACTCAAATATCAGTCTCTACGCAAGCATTATATGCATCTCAGGACACATCATCCCAAAAAATGGCATTCAGACATCAGCTTTTCACCCCACGACGCATGAGAACATTGAATCCATCCTGGTGCCTGGTGTGCAAGTGTATCATCACCCTAAAACTAAGCCTACCAAAATCAAACTCAACCCTACGCAGCTGACACAAGCTACCTTTTTGAATGGCTAGCATGGAAAGTAAGCTTCCCTGTAGCAGTATTGCCTCAAAGGGTAACACCCAGTAGCGCATGCCTCAAAGGGGTACTTGTCATTTCCAACTCTTTTCTTCCCCACTTTTTTTCTTTCCATTATTATTTTATTTCAATACAAACTCATGTTACGCCTCAAAGGGATACACCCAGTAGCGCTTGAATTTGTTTGTTTTTGCTTTTGTTTTGGAAAAGGGGGTGCCAGCACATATAAAGGGAACTGTGCAGTAGACAAGTGGGAGAGTCAATCATGGAAGACTAAGAATGTAGGATGATGATAATACATAAATCAGGACTGGATTGCAAAATTACAATGGACTGTTGGGGTTAGAAGTGAGGCCTAAAACGACAGATTGGGGATGAACATCTATCATGCACATTATACTTATATACGAGCTAATAGTCAAGGTACCGGAGATCAAGGCTGATCAAAATAGTACAAAACTCCCCTAAATGCAAAAAGAAAAGAAAAATTTATACAAAAAGGAGAAAAAATGAAAAAAAAATAATACAAAAATGAAAAATTTTCACAAAAATAAGAAGAAAAAGGGGAGATGACCCCACCCCCACACCTAAATCTCACAATGTCCTCATTGGGAGCCGTGAGTCATCACCAACACACAAAAATAAAGAAAACAAAATCAAACACAAGAAAAACAAAAATCGACAAAAATATACACAAGCTAACACACTCTCCCAAAAATACAATCTCACCCAAAACAACAACACGATCACACAAAAATACAAACTAGCACCACCAAAACAAATATAGACCAATTCAACAACACCACCAATCACAACACAATACAAATCCACAAAAACACAAAAATGGTGATCATAGCCAACAATGGCTCAACAACATCCAAATTTCACCACAAGATGATCACCAATAAAAACACAATCCTAATATTCACAACTAAACAAAAACAAAAAGAAAGAAAAGAAAAATAAAAAAGAAGGGGGGAGAGTGAGAACGATTATATCAGGTCGGAAACTGAATGTACCCAAACTATTCCATGACGACTTAAGGAGCATTAACCACTCCTTGCCGCTCAAGATGTGAGTCGTCAGCTCGGATGCAGTCAAAGCTCGTAAGAGCTTATCATGCATTGCTGCATGCAGCTCAGAATGATGTGAGTAAGAGAACACTGGTAAAGATGGAGCAAACAAAGTTAGTGCCCTCTTAAACTCACCAAATACCCGTGAGAAATTAGCAGAATAATCAAATGCAATAATGGACGCGATTTCTCCAGGCATGCCCTCTGAGTACAGACGATAAGGATCAAGGAGGGGGTCATACCCTCTAAAAGTACCTAGAGGCTCAGAACAGTCAACCACATTCCCCTCGAGCACCGCAAGAGAATCGATCGGAGAGAGGTCAGAATACTGAGGGGAAGGGGAGGGTAGTGAACATGAAGAAGCATGAGAAAAATCAAGGGGTGGTTGAGGAATACATGGTCAGTAAGATCAGGACTAGATGAAACTGCAGCCACAGCATCCACACAGGACTCCCCCTCGAGAATCTCGTCGAGATCATGCACCTCACTAAAAGTACCGTCTGACTCAAGACAGAAATCATCCCCATCGATACTAGCACCAACACAAAATGTCTCACTTACCTCGAGCTCCGTCGACTGAGCTAAAGGGAAAGGTGGATCAGGATGGGTCATAGTGTTGTCCTTAAAGATGCTAGGTAGGGATGGAGCAACAAGAGGTAGAGTAGGCAGGGGAGGGTCAAGCACATCCTCTAGTCCGGATTCTAGAGGAGGGAAAGACATATCATCATCACGCAGATTGACATCAAGCCTAGGAGCACTAGAACTAGGGTCAGTCTCGGGCGATAGGTCATACTCCCGTAATTCATTAACAAATTCAGCAAACTCAACTTGTTGCTTGTTCATGGCCTCTATCATACTAGAAATTCTAGCAAAACCATCAGCAGAAATATGATAGGAACAAGAAACACTGTCATGGTCAGAACGACGGCAGATCTCACATGCAAGAGGTGTATAATTAGGAACGCAGGAGGATGGGGTGGATGAAGTAAATTGACTAGTCTCAAATTCATAAGTATCCCTAGCCAACCACTCAAGTAATTCCCAAGCTTCGTCAACATTTCGAGCACAGAAATCCTAATGCTTCAAAAGAGCACGGGTCTCACAAGTCACACCCTCATAGACCACATGCAATATTTCCCATTTCTCATACAAACATCCACATGAAGCACATTGAGCAAGATAAGCATGTAAACGATCCCAATAACGGTAAAATAATTCTTGCTCACATTGGGGAAAATGAAAAATTGCCATTGAAAATTATTTTTTTTTTTTGAATTTTTTTTCCCGAAAATAAAGGCCTAGTCTCGAATGCCTAAGTAAGCTCTAATATTGGAAAACGCCAATTCCCTGGTAACGGCGTCAAAAACTTGTTGCAGAAAAATTTTTAATATTTATAAACCCCAAGTGCAAGGTGTATCGTTGAGTACTTGGAGTGTCGTCCACAGGGAATTGTGTTTCCAACTACCAGGGCTAGCTAAAGCGTCTCGAGCTAGGTAAGATCGAAGGGTGAAGAGGGAAAACTAAACTACGCTAACAAACATAGAAAAAGCGACTTGAAGTTGTGATTTGACCAATGGACGAACCAACTAATCAAGACGAATCCTAACCTACCCAAACTACACTATGAACAAAAGATGGTCGGTTGCACTATCAAAGACCACCCAAGCCCTCTCCCGAGGGTCATGAGCTAGTCTAATTCGCCTAACCACTTATTTTCATAGGGTTAGCCCAATTAGACCATAAAATTAGCAACCCTCGGACCTATCTCGATTCGGATACTATTTTCACGTCTCGAATTCGGTTATTCCCTCTCCCACACTAGCTAATTGACCTCACCTCTCAGCATAAGTCAACAGCCGAAAAATATGGATGAAAGCTCTCTCAAGCATTTGATCAAACACTTGGCGGGCGTGAGGGAAACCTCTAGGTTTTAAGCTTGGATTGGGTATGGCTAGGCCTAAAACAAGATCAATTAGCCATCAAGAGGCTAACCACAATCCAAACCCACAAGATCTAACAATCAATCATCAACAAAACACAAAAACCCAAACCTAAACTAACGAAGAACACAAGCATGAACTAGAGAGAAGGAGCATGAAACTAAACTAATTCTAACAAACAATCGAACATGAATTAAACACAAAAACTAAGTAATTGAATCAAATCAAAACTAAACATATGAACTAAATTAACAAAATCTAATACAAGAACGAAACAAGAAATAGAGAGAGAGAGGAGAGAAGAGTTATGATTGATGCGAAGAACTTGAAATCCAAGTGCTTGAATCTAAAGTTAATACAATCCTAATCTAATCCCCTCAATGGGGTTTTTATTGCCTAAAATTAATCTAAACTAACCTAGAAAAGTACGAGCCGAACCCCCTTCAGAAACGCCCGAACGAAGCTTAAATAGAAAACCGAGCATCGACGAACTAGGGGGGAGCGGCACGGTCGTGCCATGTGGCACGGGCTGACCGTGCCAGGGTGGCACGGCCGTGCCACATAGCATGGCCACACCGTGCCACATTGCTGGTGGCACGGTGGCCGTTTCCCCCGGTTTTGCCTCCTTTTGCCGGTTTTCGCTGTTTTGTCCCGTCTTCGTCCCTTTTTGCGACGTTTACTTGATTTTGAGTTATTTCTTACAAAACATAAATAAAACAAGTAAAAATCCTAAGAATTAAGTTATTATACGAGCTAAAAGTGAGTAAAAGAGGCACGTAAAATGGGTAAATTTACCGTTCAACACCCCCGCAAAACTAGTCAAACTGGTGCTTATATCGCAGAAACTAACCCAACGCACGGTCGTGCACATGCACGGCCGTGGGCCTGGGTGTTCTGCCCGTGCGTGGCTTCGGCCACTGCTGCACGGTTGTGCCTTCCTGCAGCATGGTCGTGCATTGTTCTTTTCCGCTTTCTTTTGCTCCCGGGGCTTGTCGAACCTTTATCTCATCTCAAAATGCATCCCCAAATGCCTCATTCCTTATTAAAGTTGTTGAGTTTCTCATCTCATTGGTAAAACTCCTAGAAAATAAGAAAACCAACCAAATAAGTACATTATGAACTGAAAGAGGCAAATTTGACCCTTTCTTCTTCAGATTCGACATGAAAACCATGAGAAAAGTGGATCAAATAAGGGATAAAATGAGGTCAAATATAAGTGCAACATTATCACCATGCAACAACTCCACCTCAATGGGACCCTGCACATCAAAATGTATCAATTCTAACTTGTTTTCTTTTTGCTTTAGATGCTTACGAAAACAAACTCTATGATGCTTATGAAATAGACAATAATCACATGTTGAAAGTTTTACTCTCAGATAAAGAAATGAGGGACTCCTTGGCTAGAATCTTCAACCCTTTCTTACTCATGTGAGCTAACCTTTAGTGCTAGAGATTTGGTGAAACATCATCTGCAACAATATTAATTCGCTCACCACACACCTTCATGTGTGTCTTGTAAAGCGTACAACAAAGCTTGTCTCTAGCCACAAGTAAAGAACCCTTGATAAGCTTCCAAGTATCCTTACTAAGTTGATGCTTATAACCTCCTTGTCTAGAGCACTTATTGAGATCAAATTCAAGTGTAAGTCTGAAACATGTCTAACATTCTTCAAAACAACTGTGCAACCAACATTGGTCTGAATACATATATCACATATCCTAATAATATCAACAACAATATTGTTACCCATACACTGCCAAATTTTCCAGCCCTATAAGAGCTGAAATACTCACTCTTGGGAACACAGTGGTACAAAGCAGCTGAATTGACAACCCATTTAGCATCAGAATCAATAATATGGTGCACTCTCTAGTTAATCAGTGTGATGACATCATTATCTAAATGCTCATGTGAGATAACTATTGTAGTATTTTTGTCATCAACCTTCTTTTGATTCTTGTTTTTCCCCTGTCCCTATTTCTACAAGCTACAATACTTTTTGATATGCCATGGTTTTTCACATTTCCAACATGTAGCTCTCCCTTTAATCTAGGATCTGTTATTACCTTTTCCTTTTCCCTTTGATCCTCTACTCTTACTCTGACCTCTCACTTTAGTGACAAGAGCCTAGTTAATTTCAGTACCCATGTTCTTTTTATAGGCTTCTTCATTGAGCAAGAAATCTTTGACTCTACTCAAAGATAACGTACTCCTATAGCTAAGTTACTAACGGTAACCACTAATGTTTCTCAACTGTTTAGCAAAGAACTCAAGAGAAATAATGCTTAAAACTCTTCACCCAAAGGAAGTTCCAAAGTAGATAACTTATTGACAATATCTTGAAAATCATTCAAGTGCTCACCAATAGTACGTCCCCTTTCAATTTGAGGTTGACAAGTCTCTTAATCAGGAAAGCTTTACTTTAGGTAGTGTTTGTTTGATACAAATTTTCTAACTTAGTCGACAAGTTGTGCACATCAGTCCCGTTGGCAACGTGATGAAGGATACTGATATCCACATATTGTCTAATTGCACCAACAACCTTCCTATTTAACTTTTTTCCACCCTTCAACCCCTATCTTTTTAGGTTCTTGCCTTCCAGTTCAATGAGGTCATAGAGATCCTTACAATAAAGTAAACCCTCCATCATCGGCTTCCAATCGAGTAATTATTAGCAACTAATTTAATTATTAAGGTACTAATATATTGAACTCTTCATAGTTCTCACAACTAGTTCTACCACCTCAAAGTTTGATAACATGTTAAACTTTTATATGAATGTGGGTCTTAAGCAAAGGAGTCATTGTTCAACCTGAAATTATATCAATCTATACCTTTTTATTATCTATTGTTTGCTCAAAATAAATCATTGAATTAGGATTTTAATATGTTTTTATTTATTTTGTAGGAATTTAGGAAATTTGAAGAATGAATAAATTACTTAGAAAAAAAGAAGTTGAACCGAAAGGATATTACATTAAGAGAGAAAAAGGTCAGCGATCTAGTTCTTACTCAGCCTATTTTACTTCTTAGCATTACATCCCATTCGCAACACGTGAGCCCCAGCATGACCCGAACCTAGCTTCCCCCTCTCACTTGTCATGTCACGTGCAGCTCACATGACCCTGAGTGCCTGCTCTTCTCAGCTTTTGCTTCTCTCCTCACTCTCCCGTTCTTCTTTCCCTTCTCAGTGGACTGACCCAACTCCATTATTCCCCATGTGCTGCTTCCTCCTTCTTTTCTCACCCAACACTAGGCATGTGCTTCTTTCAAGCGGCCCACTAGTGCCCTGCACTTCTTCTTTTCCTTCGGGCCATCAGTAAACTCATCCTAGCTTAAGTGGCCTGTCACCCTTCTCCTTCTTTCTCTCCCTCACTTTGGGCCCGCTCTTTCCTTCACTCAGCCCAATCCATTTCTAGTTCCCCACACTTCTTTCCAAATGACTTAGCCCCATCGCGTTCCCCCCTCCTTACTTATTTTTCTCACGCGTGCAGCACATGAGTTGCATCTCCCTCCTCCCTTTATTGTTCTGCTGCTTTATCTTATCTTCCTTCACCCAGAAAACCTGAGACCTTCCCCCCTGCACTTCATCTTCTTCCTTTACCCAAACCGGACCCAATGCCTCTTACCTTCACTTAAGTTCTCTTTTCTCTCTCCTCTTTCATTCACAATTATATCCAGACGTTGTCTTCATTGTCATCGTCATCATCAATTCATCACTTAGAAACTACAAATGGGGAGCTCTAACTTGAGTTTAACAGAGCTTGAAGAAGTGGCTATATGGGCACTAGCAAGGTCAAGTAAGGAGGCAGATAGTAGATAGGAGTTTAATTTTCATAATTGTCCTTATGTTCTTCATTCGAGTGTCTAATTTCAGAGTCAATTTTAGAGGCTTCAAGTTGTAATCAATTTGAGTTTTGTTTGAATGAAATCTTGATATTTGGAGTTGAGTGCATAAAACTGGTTCGAATTTCTCTACGTTGTGCTCTAGAACAAGATTCGAATTGGTTGCTTGTTCTAAAAGTCAATTTCTATTTGTTTCAAATTACCAGATCATGCATCTCCTATCCAAATTGTTGTTCTACTCCATTGCTTTTGGATATGCAAATCTGTCGTTGCTAAATTCAGTGATGGTTTATTCGTTAATTCACAACATGGTAGTGCTTCTTTCATATTTCAATTTGATGGTGAGATGAATTGTGATATGGGTTTTCAATTCATCTTCTCTAGCTTACATTTCCATGTTTGGATATGCTAAATTTTAGCTACTGATTTTATTCAAGTCACGACACGTAGCCCTTAATTTGTAAATACAATGTTATCTAAACATCTTAGTTATTCATTTTTCATTTTCTGATGCTTTCCATTTTTGCTTGTTGGTTTGGTTGAATTGATTAGAACCTTTAAGTCGTTTATAGGATCACAATGTTAATTTTAATCATTGGCCTAATTTTGGTTATGAGTCATTAGTAACATTAACTTAGAACTTCAACAATCTACAATCTTAACTCATCCATGTGGACCAGCCCTCAAGCGCTACAACGAAAGTCAACCGCTTATGGTTTAAACTTAATCTTTATAAAAATTGCAATAAGTTTTTAGCACTGTTGTTAGGGATGGAATTTGTGCGAGGTTTATTGAGTCGTGTCTTGAGTTAACATGAATATAAGCAATCGGCACACCTTTCTTTGTTAAGCTTCTCTATAGTACTTCCCTAGGAACTTTATCATGTGCTTTCTTTAAGTTAATGAACACCATGTGGAGGTCCTTTTTGCTATCCCTATAGAACTCCATGGGCATTGTATGAGATGGATAGCTTCCGTATTCAACCTACCTGGCATAAAACTAAATTAGTTCTCTAAAATCCTTATATCCTCTCACAACCTTTTCTCAATCACCATTTACCATAACTTCATAGTATGGCTAAGCAACTTTGTAGCTGTATAATTATTGTAGTTCTGAATATTACCCTTGTTCTTGTATAAAGGGTTGATTATACTAAATCTCCACTCTTGGCATCTTTGCAATCCTAAATATAACATTTAAGAGCCTTGTTAGCTAATCAAGACCCTGTTTGCCTAAACACTTCTAAGTTTTCACAGGGACACTATTTGGGCTGACTGTCTTTCAAGCCTTCATCTTCCTTAATTCATCTTTAATCTCCTCTTTGATGATATGATGGCAAGGCCTAGAGTTTTGTTGCTCCTCCTACCCCTATGCATGCACTATTAGGAGATGTCAAACCTCTTCCCATTGAAGAGCATATAGAAATAGCTTTGTTATCTTTCCTGTATCTTGGTACCCTCGATTAGGACCTTCTTATCTTTATGTTTAATACACATTACATTACCTAGATCTCTAGTTCTTCTCTCCCTAGCCCTTGCTAGGTTAAAGACCTCATTCTCACCTTTCTTAGATTCCAGTCTCTGACACAACCTTTCGTAAGTGCTGCTCTTTACTGCCACGACTGATTTCTTAGCTTCCCGATTCATAATCTTGCATCATACTTTATTGACCACTTTTTCCCCCTCTGTCCCACTATTTACTAAAGTAATGTATGCCTCTCGTTTCGCCTTTACTGTTTCCTTCAACTCTTTATTCCACCACTAAGCTCCTTTCATTTTTCCACTCCGCCCTTTAGAGACTCCTAAGATTTCCTTGGCCGACGTCTGAATACATTCTGCCATGTCTTTGTATATTTTGTGTGCATCCCTTGCTAGATCCCAATTACCTTATAGATCTTCTTGGTTAGTATAGTCGCACACTCGCTAGTTAGACTCCACCATTTAACCATAAATACTCGAACACTTCTCTTTTTCCTCTTTAAATTTTTAATCTCCACATGCATGACCAATAGCCTATTTTGTGTCATTGAGCACTCACTCAGTATCACTGAACAATCTTTACACATCCTCCTATTGTACGCCTTCATCAAGAAATAGTCGATTTGCCTCCTAGTGTTGCCACTCTTGAAAGTCACCAAGTGTTCTTCCTTTTTCTTGAAATAGGAGTTAACAATCGATATTGCATATGGAATCGCAAAGTCTAGAGTCAACACTCCTCTACTGTTTCTTTCCCCAAAGCCGAACCACCATGTATTGTCTCATAACCATCTCCTTTTCTTCTTATATGTCTATTAAAATCATCCCTAATGATCAATTTCTTAGTCTGTGGTATGCTTTGTATAACATCATCTAAGTCCTCCCAGAATAGCTTCTTAGTATCCTCTTGCAACCCAATTTGAGGAGCATACATACTAAATTAAGGAACTCTAAACCCACCACCAACGTGATAGACATAATGCGATCGCCCTTATGCCTCACCTCAACAACTTGCTCTACTAACTTCTTCTTGACTAAAAAGGCCAACTCCATTTTCGGCTTTATAAAACTTCAATACCGATGCTTATACCCATTAATCTCCTTAACTTTAACAGCCACTCACTTAGTTTCTTGAATATAAGCTACGTTAATCTTACGCCTATGGAGAATCTTAACTAACTTTATTAACTTGCCCGTAAGAGTCCCAATATTCTACTACGTAAGACACATCCTATCAGTCCTCTTTCTCCTCCTAACCCCTTCCCTCTCTCCCGGAAGACAAGCACTAACTATTTCATTATTTTTCAGTACAGAAAGTAGAAAGCAACCACACCGGCATAGATAGCAATGATGATGGTGGCAGTGACAGTAAAATAATCACAATAATATTAAAAAATACTAATAATACTAGACTAACCACAACACTAAAGGCAAATGGTAATGGAAAGATGCCAAACAAGTCAAGACAAAGAACAGAAGCACTCACTCATAGAGGCTAGCCTAACATGAAAGTTAATAGACATTAAAGGAAAATAATAAATAGAAACTAATAGATGAACTAACAGGACCCATAATTTACTTTACACAGTCCAAAATAAAAGCAAGCAATAGCACACATATAATATGAGGAACGTCGGGAAGAAAATAACAAAAATTTAATAATAAATTAAAAACAACAGCCTGGGCACACGAAAATACAGTTATAGAAGTATAGGCCCACTCAAGAAATTTATGCACGCGATGAACACTAAAGCCCACTAAAGTCAAAACATTTTCACAAAAGACAATTAAGGGCGTGTTCGGCAACAGTGTTTTGGATAGCGTTTGGCGTTTTGACTAAGTCAATACACTCATCACGTAATTTTTAGTGTTCGATAACGTAGTATTTTGACTAGCATTTCAAGTAGCATTTAACGTTTTAAGTAGCGTTTTTGAAAAGCTAATAGTATTAATGTTTTACATTCAAAAGTTCTCTTGCCATCTTTGACTTCTAAAATTTATAGATACTTACCAACCTGGTTAGTGATAGAATACAACATAAAATTCTTGAATCTCATCTCATTTGATTACACCAGTTAGCAAACTTAGATTTTTAAAATCTACCCCAAGCCCTTAACAACCGCAATGCCACTTGCTCAGGTAACAGGATAGAGGAACTTCTCCTCTTGCCATTCTTTGAGTTTTTCAAAAAATCCTCGCGCCACCACACTAAAATCATGTGGCTTACATTCAACAATTAGAAACTTCTTGTGGCCTCGTGTGATACTCCTGACTCACTACAATCCCCAGAAAAAAAAGTTTGGCAAGAAGACAGAAATCAGATGACAAGAAGTCCACCACCAGCAACCCTATTGGACAAAAAAATCCAAGAAACCCTAATTTTGGCCTAGAGGGTAGAATGAAAGACAAGAAAATTTGACGACTTTCCATTCATCCAAAAAGTTGTTACTCGTACGATTTCCAGCTGAAAACACCTAGTGAAGATAGAAACAACGAGCAACCTCTGTGGGAGAGTAAGCTAGAGCAATTGATCCACGAATAGGAGTGGATCTTAAAACAAAGATAGCAGGATGCAAAGAGCAACAAGAACAACACCAACAATGATAGGCTGCACCATCAGCAGACAAGGGTGAATAGACCAAGTGTGGCTCCCGAAGACGTAAGGTCCAGCGAATCTTAAGTGACCCGCAGATTATCTCAGAGTCGACTCTAAGCAGACTCCCTACTCTCCCCCTCTAATCATAAAATTTAAGGGTAATTATGTTCATGCAGTAAGAAAATATTGTGTGAACGTAAAAATACGGTGTTACAATACCAAAACCTGGAGATATTCCCCAGAAAAAAAAAGAAATATCCTTAATATGACACAAGAGATAAACCATTACATTACAATTTTATATATATTTATACTTATACAAGATGATATTAAAACACAACATATTCTCTCTTATGATCACTATATAGGTATATATCTCTTAGGTAACCTGAAATGTTTGTTTTTGCCTTATTATTTGGAAAATATGAATTTTAACACCTATTTAATGTGAAATAGATGATGCTTTTGGTACACTCGGGTTGTAATGATGCCGCCATTGCGCATGGCCAAGTATGTAAAATCTATTTATTAGTTTATAAGTTATGATATGAGTAACTTATGGAGTAGTGATGTTGCCTGTATACTTGTGAAACTTTTTTTTAATATAGCATTGTTCCCAATTGAATTCCATCTCAAAAAATTTGGGATTTACTTTACATTAATCCTCACTTAACCACATTGTGTGAAATAAAGAGATCAAATTTGAACTTTCCAAGGATAAAATCATCAAAATCAGAATTAAAAATAATACGTATGCAACCGTAAATTTTATGCCATTTGAAAAACAATCCATTCTCAAACACACAGAGGCAAGTATTATGATGTCATTTGTATGAATTCATCTAGATGTAGAAATTAGACTAATAAAAGCATAAGTAATGGAAACAGAATTAGAAGAAAACACTTTTTTTGATTTGGATCAAGCTTCTCAAACTAAGGGCCTGTTCTTTTCATGGGTAAATTGAGGTGGGTAAAAGGGTGAAGTAGGTTGAGGTGGATTGAAGTAGGTTGAAGTGGGTTGAAGTACGTTGAAGTGAATTGAAACTTTTTTGTATGATAAATTAAACTTGGTTAAAATAGTAGAAGTGAGTTAAAATAAGTCAAAGTGGGTTGAAGTGAATTAAAATAAATTAAAATGAGTTAAGATTGATATTTTAGAATAGATCCACGAAAAGAATATGGCCTAATTTGGTCTCATTCCTAGAGTTCCCAGCCCATCAGCTCATCACTATTTACTCATCAGGTTTCACAAAAAGGGGGGGGGGGGGGGATTCTGGACATTCGCTTGCTTGTTGGGCTTCTCAGTTCTCAGTCTTCCCCTCTTTCTCACTTGTCTCAGTTCTTCCTTCTCCGTCGTCACCGCCGGTTTCCGCCGCCGTCTCCACCGACTACGGTAACTCTCTCTCTCTCTGTCTCTGTGTGTGTGTGTGTGTGTGTGTGCGCGCGTGTTCAATTGCCCTTTTTTGCCCCTTCAATGTCTGTTGAAATGCTTCTCTGTGCCCTAATTTGAAGAACTAGAGAAGAAAATCCAGGTTAACATAACATAACATAGCCAAAAATGGATAAGCTTAGACTCTTGACTGCAAAGGGCTGTATTCTGCCTGAATATGTGAAACCTACACTTGCAGAAGCCAAAAAAATGAAGAAGAAGAACCGTACTCAAGAATCCCAGCTTCAATATGATCTGGGAATCTGCCTGAAGCAGAACGATCTCAAGAAAGCCATCTCTCTCTATGAATGTGCCCTCAACCAAAACCTTCGTCTCTCTCCTAACCACTACAATTCCATCCTCCATCTTTGCTCCAGTCCTGAGTCACTCAGCTCTCCTGAAAAGGACGTTGCTCTCGAATATGGTTTTCGGGTGTTCAACCAAATGCGGTCCCAGAACATCCCCCCAACTGAGGCAACCATTACCCAAGTTGCCCGCCTTGCTGCTGCCAAAAATGACCCTAAATATGCATTTGATTTGGTCAAGGACATCAAGGATCAGGGTGTTATGCCCAGGTTGAGGACTTACGGTCCTGCATTGTTCTGCTTCTGTGAGAATTTGAGGGTTGATGATGCTTATGAGGTGGAGGAACACATGAGGGCTAATGGGGTGCGCTTGGAAGAAGCAGAGTTGGCTGCCCTTTTGAGAGTTAGTGTAGAGTTGGGCAGGGGCGAGAGGGTTTATGAGTATTTGAACAAGCTAAGGGGGGTGGTGAGAGGCATGAGTGAGGAGACTGCTGGGGTCGTGGAGAAGTGGTTTCAGGGGGAGAAGGCGGCGGAGGTGGGCGTGGAGGAGTGGGATGTTGAGAAGGTGAGAGAGGAGAGGGAGAAGAGCGGGGGCGGGTGGCATGGGTTGGGGTGGCTGGGGAAGGGGAAGTGGGAGGTTAAGAGGGTGCAGATTGGGGATGATGGGGGATGCTATGGGTGTGGAGAGCAGCTCGTTTGTGTCGATATTGATTGTGGGGAAACGGAGAAGTTTGCTCAATCCATTGCTGGGCTGGCTATGGAGAGGGAGCTCAGGAACAATTTCAAGTGTTTTATGGTGAGTGTATCCTTTGCTTTGCTGGTTTCCAATTCTGTAACTGTTTCTTTATTGCCTATGGCCTCTGGATAGTTTAGCAAATTTTCATTCTTTCTATTCAGATCAACACCTTTGATGTTTTATATTTTATTTGATGCCTTTTATTATTTAAATGGAAAATTTTGTTGTCATTTTGTGAGACTATATTGTAAATTAGAAGTATGTTTGTGACAGGGAAAAGAAGGATGAATAAGAGCATAAAATATGAACAAAAATGTATCCTTGGAATTTATGTTATTAGCTATAAGAATTATTAGTTATAAGAATTAACCTAACAGGCGAACACCCTCCTCTGCAAGAGAGTGTTGGAGTCACTACTCACAATACATCTCGACGCAAATATTCTAGACCTACACTGATAAATAAATATTATTTTCACATAATCAGTCTGCTGAGCAAATATAGTGATTTGATTTCATCGTTGTAACTTGTAAGTTCTAAATTTGTCACTAAACTAATCTGTTAATCCCGTTAGAAAAGGAGTGATGGCTACTGGTATAAACTGTTTTGTTTAATTTATGACTTTCTTTGGATGGTAAACAAGCCTTCATCTCTTTCACTACGAGTTTAGAACGGAATCAATATGAGATGGATTAATACGATTATATGGTATTTGTATTTTGCTGCAACTTGTACAAGTTGGGCATCATAATTGCTGGACTTTGCAATGTGAAACAGATCTTTAAAGCTATAAAATTCATGGTAATGGGCAATGGTTTTGTCGTGTTTCTTCTGTTCACTCTGTTATGCTTCTGTTGCAGGAGTGGGTTGAAAAGCATTCTGACTATGAAGCGATTGTAGATGGAGCAAATATTGCATTGTACCAACAGAATTTTTCTGATGGTGGATTCAGTATTGCACAGGTTGTCATTATCCATTTGCTTCCTTGCCCCTTTTCTTGTTCCATTTTCCTTACATTGTGATGACATTTCACTTAGAAACACAGCTAATCTTATTATTTTTATTTCATGTTTGTTGTATTCTTATAGAGCAGCTTGATGCTGTTGTAAGGCAGCTGTACAATAGGAACAAAAAGTGGCCTTTAGTCATCCTACACAATAAACGTCTTCGAGCACTCCAGGGGAATCCTACCGCAAAAAAGCTACTTGATGAGTGGTTCGCCCGAGGCATTCTGTATGCAACACCCAGTGGATCGAATGATGATTGGTGAGGACCTTTGGACTTGTTTTCCTACTTTTCTGTGGGCTGTAAGCCGTTCACTTTGCTTTCTGTATCATTGCTTTTCCTATCAAGGTTTATTGTCGTGTAGGCGTGTACATTTTGGTCTAATCACGTCAGACATTTTTGATTCTTTTTTCTGCTTAAATGCTTCTTGATGAGAATTGTGGATGCTGTATGAGTTTGGAACATACCCTATTGAGGTTAATCTGCTCACATTACAATAATTTGCTTAGTTAAAGTAGACTACACTTGTTATTATCTGACTACACCATGCTGTCTATATCCACCTGATTATGTCGATTGAGTTTTATATACACCATCTCCCCCAGCTGGAAGTCTACAGTATGTATGAAAAACCTCTACAAAGTTACATGGTCTTTTTTTGGTTGTTTGTTATTTGATAAATCCTGAGAATTGTTATTTTATTTAAATCCTGAGTCTCAATTGTGTTTTGTAACCGACTCTTCTGTCCTTCCTGTACTCAGGTATTGGCTCTATGCTGCTGTAAAGCTCAAGTGTTTGCTTGTCACAAATGATGAAATGCGCGATCACATCTTTGAACTTCTTGGAAGCAGCTTTTTCCTTCAGTGGAAGGAAAGGCATCAAGTATGTAGTCTCTTATTTCTTCTGTTTTGTTATTGAATGCCACTAATGCTATGAGCCTATGACACATCGATCAGGTGTGGTAGTTCTCCATTTTTTTGTGCTTTGTGAGTTTTATGTGATGTTCTCCATGTTGATCTATTGACCATCCACAACAGTGCATTGGGATGTGAATCTATTAGCCATATATAAGGAGGAATTTGCTTTACACAGGGTGTATAGAGATCCTATGAACTAGCCCGACATGCTTTTGGAGCACATGTTCTGAATGTCTTTTGCTTTTTTGAAATTTGTGTGCTTCTTTCCATATTGTCTGACCTTGGACTTGGAGGATAAGTTGGCCAACTGCTTCAATTAGATAATTTGTTTGATTCTCTCATTGTGTCCGTGTTTATTTTCGGAATCCTAGCTGTCCGGTGGCATGCCTCTTCCAAGGAAGTGCTAAGCATATGCCGCTTGGTAACCTGCATCTGAGTCAATTACTTGTCAATGTGGACATGCATGCATACTGTTTCTGAGATATTTTGTTTGTCTTGCTTAGGGGCAGTTCTCTAAATTAGTTGGTGGATGCTGTTCCATTGAAAACTTATAACAAAACCAAACTGGGAAGGCAGTCTTGCATTTTGGACGCCTGATGTCTTCACCTAACCTCAATCATAGGCAGAGCTTCTAAAATTTATGTCTAAAATGAAGTAGCTTATTTTCTTATGCTAGGAAGAACTCAAATAAGTGAAGATCCGACCTTGGAAGAACTGCTGCATATAATTATAGATTGCGGTATATTATGAATGTGTCTTGTCATAAATAGTGTGTTCCCTTGGAGTGGCCTAGCTTGTCAAGTTGAAGCCCGGGGGTGGGGATGAAGATGCGCTGTTGATAAAAGGGAAGAGAAGGATGGAAACAAGAAACATAATTGGATTAGCGCCCCCCTCTGCTTTTTTTTTTTTTGGGGGGGAGGAGGGCTGGGTCGTTGCAGTTAAGAATAAAAGGGAAACTTAAAAATTTCCAGAAAAATGTCAATAGCCCTATACATTATGCTCAATGTTTATAGCTTTTGAAGATGATGCTCTCATTGGAACTGAGCCATTTACATATTTTACTGTGAAAATATTGCTGGTAAAGCATGCCTCACTCTCCCACAAAATTGGAATGCCTGTGAATGTGATTAGCTCGGGCAAAAATTGTAGTTTTTAATGAGAATTTTGCACCATTTTTCCCCGCTCCTGTGGATTCTTCATTCTAAAATCTAGACATTAACTTGTTGGCAGATAATTTTTGTAGTTAACTGTGATGACTCTCTGGGTTTTCTTGGGTTTTATTGGATTAATCTGCATATATTTTGTCTTGTTCGCTGCCAATTATGCTTTTCCAAGAGAAGTTTCTCGTCTTTGCTAAAAGCTTGGTCATCATATTTGGGAATATTTATCAGTTGGCGTATGTAATCTTTGATGAGATGCAGTTCCAGGTTGCAGTGCTTATCTTCTACGTTGTTTCTATCTGATGGTTCCATATAAATGTCAATCTCTCCATGATTTCTAAAGTACATCTGAAATTTAATTTTCAGGTCCACTATACTTTTGTAAAAGGGATTCCAAAATTTAAAATGCCACCAGTGTACTCTATACTCATTCAGGTAAAGTTTTTATTTATTTTTCTTAAATAGCCACATTAGGTGCCTTATTTGTACCTTAAAATGCATGCTGGAATGACGATGAGGAATAGGAGAAGCTGCATAGGAGAAGAAAGCAGACTGTAATAGGTTTTTGCTTAGAGTTTTGCCTGATGATGTGGCTTTTGGGGCAAGTTTGTGCACTTTCAAGAGGGGCCCGTAAAATCTATTGAGCAAGTTAGTAGTGAGAGTTTAAGGCTCTGAGCCTCTGGTTCCATCTACCAGACTACCAGCCTTAGAGGCGGGAACCTCTTGGTGGACATTGGGTTAATGAGATGCATTGGGAGTGATGGGCCTTGTAGACTTGCTTCTGCCCGTTTGCTGTTCCTTATGGTTGTGAAGATCAAAGGAGGGATATTGGATTTGTATGAGGATACACCAAACTGAGATATGTGAAACCTCCAAGCACATATATTACGCCATGACTTGAATGCACAGCTGTAGTATGTATCTGTTTTTAAGAATGGCCGGTGGAAGCTGTGCCTACTTTGAAAACTCCAATTTCATAAAATCTCCCCACACAATTTCCACTAGTTTGCCATTAGCACAAAAGGTGCAACTGCCATTCGCATATCCGGCTCTGAATTTTTGTTTGACTTTGTGATTTTCCTGCAGTACTAGCTGCAACCCTGACGAGTTTTATAACCCCAAAAGTCTTCGTCTCTGGGATGTTCATTATGCATCCATTTGAGCTAAGGGGCATCAGCCTTAGACTAGATAGCCCAATGGTGTTTCCTGATGGCTGCAGTATTTCATAATTTGCATTTTCTAATGTCAAATGCTCTTTTGAGCTGACA
The DNA here is from genome assembly GCA_029747015.1 of Carnegiea gigantea. NCBI lineage: Eukaryota > Viridiplantae > Streptophyta > Magnoliopsida > Caryophyllales > Cactaceae > Carnegiea > Carnegiea gigantea. Next base: position 242,330 of record JAKOGI010001396.1, read on the forward strand.
ACCATTTCCCAACCAATCAAAGGAATATGTCTTTTCCTATCATTTTCCCAAGGAAATTTCCGTTAATGCAAACTGCTTTTTGATAATTCTGAAAGGCAGAATGGACCGTAATGGTCGTCTAGGATTAGCCCTGGCAAAACTGACCCGAACCGAATGACCCGAATCGAAGGGCCCGAAATCAAACCCGAACAGACAGCCGAAAGAGTTGAACCGATCTCGGCCTAAAACCTGAAATTGAACTGACCAAAAACCGAACCGACTTGAAACCGTATTGGCCTTATTTGACCCGAAACCCGAAATGAGCCGAACTAAATCTGAACTAACTGAAGTCTTATTATCCCAATGTAGACTCAAACCCGAAACGACCTGAAGCGAATGAAACCCGAACTGATTCACACCCGAAACGATCCAACTCAAAAACAAATGGCCCGAACCCAAACCGAACCGAATCCGAGTTTGACCCGAGCCGATTCTAACCCGATCCAATTCAAACTTAAAGTAGTGAGTGATGATATTAGCTACACAGCTTCACTTAATATTTAGGATGCGAAAGGCGAAAGAAAATGACAAAATCCTACTTTGAACAAATGAAATAATGCATTTATAATTTTGGAAGGTAATGATTTAATAAGGATTTGACTCATTTGAGTAACAAAAATAGAAAAATAGAATCAAGTAGTTAAAATTATTCTATGGTTTATGTTGATCAGGCATGACTCTTCGTTTTTTATTTTTTTGTTTTTGTAATTTTTGATTTGATGGTTGGGGAGGGGGGATTTATAGCATTATTTGTTCATCTACTTGATTATTTCTCTGCATGATGTATTGGAAGTAACCTCATTGAAACTAAATTTTGGACGAATTGGAAGGAGACTTGACCAAAATTGACCCGAACCCATAAACGAAACTTACCTGATCCGACTTTGACCTGACCTGCACCGAAATCAACCCGAACGAGCTTGGCCTAAAGTTGACCTGATTTGAACTTCACTCGAACGTTACCCGAACCCTAACCGAATTTGATAAACCCGAACTTAACTCGAACCCAACTTAACTCGATCCCAACCCGAACTGAATGATCCATTTGTCAGGTCTATCTAGGATTCACAGAACATAGGATAGAAGTGTTGGTAACTTGTGGACTGACTAATTTAAAAGGGAAAATAAGTCATTGCAAGTGCTTGCAAATTTCTTCTGCAGGAATCAGAGAGAGGATCTTGGCATGTCCCAATAGCAAACGAAAGTACTGATGAGCACTTAAGAAGTTGGCTTTGCGTTACAAGGTGGGGTTCTTGTAGCTCTGCTTCTTACAGCTCGCTCAAGTCTGAGCATGCTCTACACAACTGCAGTAATGGAGATAAAGCTTCTGATCGAAACTTTGAAAATGGAGCTGGATCATGGATGGGTAAGCGGAAAGAAAGAGATCCATCTCCATCTGGACAGCGGTAGTCATCTCATGTCTCCCATCCCCACCCTCTGGAAAAACGGAAAAAAGAAAAAAAAGAAAATTGCACGGCTCCTTGTGCTTCTCCATGGCCTATAGCTCAGCTGGTAGATTGATGCCCACAATACGCCGCCTTAGGATTTCTGTAGAGGATGGAACTTCTGGCCTGATGCTCCCTTTTTGTAAAACGCATGAGGTGTGGGCCAAAGGCAGTGACAAAGTGAGAATTTAAACTGTATTTGTTTATCTGATACTTGCTAATTTAGTTTTATGCCAAGCATATGATTTTAGGTTCGCCATTCATCTGTCTTGCGCCATGCCACGCCATTACTTAAAATCAAGGAGATTACAACTCGGTGAAGCAGACCACCAGGATTTTCACGACGTTTAGTTAGAGCTATTGTGATGGTTTCTTTCTTGTTCGACCATTCTTCTAAATGAACATGGCTACGATGTTAGTTACCCTGAGCTAGAGCTGAGAAATGTGGTGGTTCAGGTATGCTTTTTGTTTCTCAGTAATTTCAGCCTTTTGGCTCTCCCTGTAATTTCAGATTTTGGAGAAATTAAATTTATTCAAAAATAGCAAATAATGTGTATTTATAATAAATGGTCAATTTGTATAGACTTTCGGTCAAAATTAATTCGGTTCACATTGGCTTTTTGTTTCTCTCGGTAATTTCGATCGGGGTTATGTTATAATGTTAGGTTAGATTTTTCAACTCTACTATGAGTCATGTCCCTGGTTATGTGAATGAGGTGCTTATAGATCCCCCCCTCCCCCCCAAAAAAGAAATTTGAGGTACACATGAGAGTGTATAGGACTATTCGTTTCGGCGTTTAAAATTACTAGTTGATGGTTAGTAGCGGTTTACCTACGGTTATGAGCGTTTATTAGCGTTTAGGAATAGCAATTGGTGACCAGTGTTTGCCTACGGTTAGCGACGGTTACAAATAGAGTTTAGAGATAGCAAATAGCAGTTAGCTAGCAATTACTAGTATTTGTGGTTATCAGTTAGTAGTGTTTGAAAGTGGTTAGGGGTGATTATAAACGCTTGCTAAAAGCTAAAACAAATTGGCCCTATATCTATTTTTAAGTTCAGTTCAATAAACTGATGTTCACTGCTTTTATGCATTCCACATGCATGACAAAAACTTAAAGAGCGAAATTTGAAACCATAAATGTAAAAGTAGTAGTAATGAACATAATGATATAAAAATAAACAATATATTAGCATTATCATCATCAAATACTTAAAAAAAATTTGTGATCAAAATACAAAAAATTAGATAGATTTGCTTAGCCTAACAAAGGTCCAAAAAGAGCAGATTAATCACCCACATAGCTCCTAGTCCCCTCAATCATTCATCAAGCATCACGCTCAATTGACAGTGAAACCCCTCTTCATTCTATCAAATGTCAATGAGACTAACCACATTACATAACACATCCAAAGAGAACTTGATTCCAGCTTTCAGATCCCTCCCTTCACTACCCACAACCCCCCCCCCAAAAAAAAAAGAAAAAATCGGTTGACAAGTTTTGTTGGTGTGTTATGTTCTTGAGGCCCCGTTTTGCTACGGCTAATTATGTTCGTATGATTGTTATGAGCCTTAGGTCTCCACCCAAGGGATGTAGTGTAACGCATCCAATTTAGAAGCTTCCGTTAAATAAGCTAGTCGTGTATGATTTTATTAAATAATTTCCCTAAAATGTCAGGGCATTAAAGGCCCAGCTCATCCCTAATGACATATCCTCCTAATGCACTGTTGTTTGTAATAGATCCATCAAAATTTAACTTGAAAAAATGACCGTACAGGGCGATTCATTGATGGACGTGGTCTCTTTCTTTGTCACGTTGACTATTTTAGGAGTGCTTTGTACCCTCAATAAACCGTATTTCGCCTTTCTACAATGATTAAATGGCATGACAGTTATTTCATCCACATGAGATGAACTGATATACTCTACTGGCTCCTGATTATATAAAACCAACCCCACCGAATCCAAAAATGAACGCTAAGAAAGTCATGGGATTGGATCTAAAAGATAGACTTCATTGGTTCCATTGTTTGCTACCCATCCATTCATCATTCGTAGGTGTGGGGTGTCTACACACACACACTCACACACACACACACACACACACACACACATATATATATATATATATATATGCACGTATGTGTACACACACACACACATATATATATACACATATGTATATATGTGGGTGTGTCCACACACACACACACACACACACACACACACACATATATATACACACACACGCACACACACACACACACACATAAATACATAAATATATATATATATATATACACACACACATACATACATAC
>JAKOGI010001397.1:0-175000 GCA_029747015.1 Carnegiea gigantea
TATATATATATATATATACATATACATATACATACTAGGGTTATACCCTTGCGATGCAATGACATAATTCAAACTTTTTTAAATATATTTATAACATAATAGATAGTTTCTTTTCGAATAATAAAAATAATCGATATGTTAGATTATTTAATTATCAAAAGTTGAACGCTTTGCTAGATTATTTTTTTTTTTGGTTCTTGTGATTCTTAATTTGAACTCATTTTTTTATTTTATTTGCTCAGTTTTTCATTGTTAAACGATTATATTTTTGGAGAATGAATTTTATTACTAAATAGTAACAACTATATGACATTGGGTCACTTTAAAATAAAAATTGATATTGAATTATAAAATAATTATTTTTTGAGTTATCATTATTCCTTTTTCTTTTTGCATTAAATTATTTTAAATTCCTTTTATATATGTATCATAATTGTTTATTTACTACTGCTTAAAAATTATCTAATATATGAAATGTCTTTTCTTTTCTGGGCAAGTTTTAGTAGATAAAATGGATCAACTTTTTTCTTTATAATTGTTGCTTTAAATTCAATCAAATATAAATGAGTAATAAAATTGTATCAATTTTAATAGTAGTAATAATTTTATAATAGCATAATTATTATTTTTTTGAGTTATTAGGGTTTCTTTTATTCTTTTCCTTTTAAATCACTTAAAATTCCTTTTGTTTTCATAATAGAATTATTTATTTACTATTGTCTTGTCAAAATTCTCTAATATCTGTAACATCTATTTTTATGGGCAAACTTTATGGACCACCTTTTTACTTTATTAATGCAATGAATATCTTATTATAGTATATTAATAAATATATAAGATATGAAAAAAGTCATTTTTTAAACTAAATATAGCATTGCATTAGTTAAACTATAAATAGATATTTACGTAGCTAATTAATTCTACATGGCATTACATTTGGCATCCTAAGTGGCATGACACATGGTACTCATACATTGATTCTATCCAACTTTTAATATATATATATATGATGATACGCACACACACACACACAGAGACACACACGCGCACACACACACACACACGCGCACACACACACACACATATATATATATATATGTGATATGCTTCATTAATGAAATGTAGTTTTCCGAAAAAAAGAAAAAAAAGAAATGTAGAATAAAAGTTTATGATCGTATAATATACTTTACATACCATATGTGAATACAAATTAATGATTCAAGTTGTGGCATACTAGGGTTGTTAATTAATTCTGATCTGGTCCAAAAAAAAGGTAATGAAGTATGATTTTTTTTTTTCGGTTTTTCCCGCTGGAAACCGTCGTCCATATCCACATCTTCCTAATCCTCCCTTTGCGGAAATGTAATTTTAGGTGGTTATTGATGATAGAGAGGGTGACGTGGGAAAGTAGGAAAATGAGGGAATATCGATTAGTGGATTTTTATGAATTTTAAAATTTAAAATTAAATTAACTTCCAACTATTTTCAGTATTTTGACGGAATTAATGAGCAGCTTAGATTGAGGGAGGGAAGTATTCTTAGGCTACCGTTCATTTTTACACTTACCTTGTAAAGATGTATGTATATATAATTCTTTTACTATGTGCGATAACGTTGATAAGATTAACTTTTGCTTTTTATTAAAAACCATACATCGCGTGGGCATTGACCACAGTATTAATCAATGAAAGTGTGAGTATGTGGAGAGAATTAATTCAACCCTTATTGGCAAGTTTCATAGTAAACCTATCTTATTTCACAATTTTCCTCAAGTTGTAGATAAACAGAAATGAGGAAAAAAAAAAATTGAAGAGCGAAAAATCATAGGAAGGCAGGAAAGCAACTCTTCTATCAAAGTCAGGTTTCGATCCTAGGACCTGTCCGGAAACAAAAATAAAAAAATTGAAAAGCAAAAAAGCAAAGGAGGGCAGGGAAGCAGTTTTTCTGTCAGAGCAGGTTTTAGTCCTGGGACCTGTGAGACCTGTGAATTTTTATGAATTTTAAAATTTAAAATCAAATTAATTTCTAACTGTTTTAAAATTTAAAATAATGTGAATAATTGAAAGGTCAGGATTCACTGTCGAGTTTAAATCCACAGTTGCTATTTGAAGAGCAAAAAAACAAAGGAGGGAAGGGAAGCAACTCTTCTATCAGAGCCAAGTTTCGATCCTGGAACCTGTGAGACTTGTAAATTTTTATGAATTTTAAAATTTAATATCAAATTAATTTCTAACTATTTTAAAATTTAAAATAATGTGAATAATTGAAAGGTCCGGATTCACTGTCGAGTTTAAATCTACGATTTCTATCTACTGAAGCCCCGCAAATTATTCTCCATTCAGTATTTGAGAATTCCTCCATTGTGAGCACTCTACCTATTTTAGCATTTGTTATATAAAGATTGGTGAAAAAAGATAATTCTGATTAGGCTAATTTGTAACTGATTATTTAAAATATTTTACAAATGCAAGTTAGTCTAACTGTAAAAGTACCCGCCCCATCAATTTTAATTAACTCGTCAAAATACTACTTGCTTCCATTCTATTGATTCTTGAATCGCTATATATTTACCAAATAGCCGAATGCCATTATTACTTACTTATTGACAAGAAATGATAAAAATAAATCAATAGCAACTTAAATTAATCAGATCTTACTGTATCCACTTCCATGCTGTGTAGGATGAACACTTATCTATCCAAAACATCTAGTATCCAGGGTTATAAAAACAGTTTTTGAGTCATAGTAATAATTACAGTTATTTTTTTTTTAAAAATTAGATACGATAATGGGAAAGTTTATACAGTAATTTCGTATCATGAAACCATGACAAAAAATAAAAAAGTATGCCACTGGCGGATTGAGTAACATATCTTAAGATTTGATAATATGTTAGTCCATTCACATGAAGAAACTAGAGTTAACATTATGACCAAAATAAGTGTGTAAAAAGAAGAAGCCTTGATTACAAATATTTATCAATTACAAAAGTTTGATGAAAAAAATTCAAATATAGTCAATCAACATATTTCTCCACGGAAATACAAAAAGTGTCAAAAAATTAAAGGTAAATAGAGAGTTGATAGCCATTTTTTACACATTCTCAATTAGTGTTAAAACTTACTAAATCTTTTTTTTGGAGAAGGGGGGGGGGGGGGAAGGGGGGGACTAAAAGATATATATGAACGAAACTATAACCAACTATTTTGAATCCTAATTTTTCAAAACGATATGTGTAATATTCTTTGCCCATGATTTTACCGAAACTATAACCAACTATTTTGAATCCTAATTTTTCAAAACGATATGTGTAATATTCTTTGCCCATGATTTTACCACTATACTTGTAATATTAAAATTACAACAATAGAATTTGTACATATTTTAAGATGACATTAACTCTTAAAATTAAAAAAAAAGGAGAGGAAAACAAGAAACGCACAACTGAACCTGTAATGTTGGTAATTTTTTAAATACAAAATGAGACCTATAAGTTGAATCCTTCCATTAATTTGATCTAACTACTCTTACTATTATATGACAATTAATATCTTTGTCCAATAATTTTAAGAAGATACATGAAAAAATATTTATATTCAATCATTGGTCACCAAGTCTCTAACCAAGATGTGATCACTCAATTTTAAATATAGTTTATATAGATTTGATGTGCCAAGTAAATAACTAATATATATATATATATATATATATATATATATATATATGATATATATATATATATATATATATATATATATCTATATATATATATAATATAATATATATGTATAGACACACACACATATATGTGTAACTGTATCGACTTCCATTCTATGTAGGATGACCCCTTGTCAATCCAAAACATTTAGTATCCAGGGTTAGAAAAATAGTTTTTGAGTCATAGTAATAATTACAGTTAATTTTTTTTTTGTAAAATTAGGTACAATATCGGGAAGGTTTATACACTAATTTCGTATCATGAAATCATGACTAAAAATAACAGAGTATGCCAATGGCATTGAGTAACATATCTCAAGATTTGATAATATGTTAGTCCACTCACATATAGAAATTAGAATTAACATTATGACCAAAGAAGGTGTGTAAAAAGAAGAAGCTTTAGTTACAAATATTTATCAATTACAAAAGTTTACAAAAGTTTGCTGGAAAAAATTCAAATATAATCAACCAACATATTTCTCCACGGAAATACAAAAACTATCAAAGAGTTAAAGAGAAATAGAGAGTTGATAGCCATTTTTTACGCATTCTCAATTAGTGTTAAGACTACTAAATCTTCTTTGGGGGGTGGGCGAGGGAGTGGGGGACTAAAAAATATATATTAATGAAACTATGAAACAATAACTATTTTGAATCCTAAATTTTCAAAATGATAAGTGTAATATTCGTTGTCCATGATTTTACCACTGTACTTGTAATATTAAAATTATGACAATAAAATTTACAAATGTCTTAAGAAGACATTAACTCTTAAGATACACAAAAAAAAAAAAGAAAAAAAAGGACGAAATGCACAACTGAAGTTGTAATGTTGGTAACTTTCTCAATACAAAACGAAACCCATAAGTTGAATGCTTACATTAATTTGATCTAACTACTCTTACTAATATGTGAACATTAATATCATTGTCCAATAATTTTAAAAAGAGAAATGAAAACAATATTTATGTCCAATGATTGCTCACCAAGTGTCTAGACAAGATGTGGCCACTCAATTTTAAGTATAGTTTATATAGATTTGATGTACCAACTAAATAACCAATATATATATATATATATATATATATATATATATATACATATATACATACATACATATATATATCTATATATCTATGTATGTATGTATGTATGTATATGTGTGTACACACACACACGCACACACACATATATGTATATGTATACATATGTGTGTATGTGTATGTATGTATATGTATATGTATCTATGTGTCTTTGTGTGTGTGTATATATATATATATACATATATATATAATGTTAGACAAGATAGGACTGACCTGGATACGAAAATATCTGTCGGGAATAGCCCACGTCAATTTGAGTGTAAAGGCGACTACTAGAGTCGCCTTTAGTATTCACATCCTAAACTTGAAACCTCAGTGGATGGTTAGGCAACCGTGAGAGGGAAGGGGAGAGTATGTGGTTTCTGTATCACATGTGTGTCACCCTAATTAATCCCCTGAAACCTCCTTATATAGGTTGGGGGAGCAATTAGGGAAGCCGCGCTAAGCGGCCTTATTGGCCGTCGGGCCTAAAACATTAGGCTCGGCCAACAGCTCCCACTCGGCCACATAGGCCACAAAACGCATGCTCTTTACGAATCAATACTCATCAAGCTTCATACCAGGAATAGGACGTGCGATCGAAAAGTAACAAGTAGTGCTTTATTAAGTTACCATCCAACTAACATAGCACTTTCACGAAATACGACACCCCAAATCATCTTGAACATCACCAGTGACATCTTCAATCCCTTATGCCATGATATATAGTATGATTATATACTTGATATAATCGCCTGGGCTGATATTGGTGATGATGGATAGATTTTTTCTTAAACACTCATGATATTGTATCTTAGCTTGATTGCTTTCCTAACATGTTCGTATTGAACCGTATACATCGTGGCCCTTGAGAAGCATATTAGAGTAGCAATCATCAAGCTTTGACTTCATATCACAGTTTTAAGTCAAAGGGTCATCGCCTATAGGGCCACACAGTGACAGAAGATAGGGAGGTCAATTGTCACTTTCGTGTATGGTCGTCTTTTAAACACACACACTATGAGATGTGTGTCATGACATAGCTCCCACTCAACTGGGCTCATCACTCTATATGTCATGCAAATTGCCAATCTAAATTTTCACCCAAAAAATCTAACTTGAGCCATTAGATTAACATACTAAATGTCAATCTTGACACTTTAGATTCCGCTTTTTAAGGCTTCAATATGAAATCATAACTCATATTCAACTTCCTCGAGTCTTATCTTAGACTTACTAAGGTGACTATATCTTATCACATTCATACACTTCCAGTATGAGTAATCAATATTACACACTCAGTGCCAATATGATTCAATCTCATCTTGCCCACTATTCAAGCGTCAGGACAATTGTCTGTGTGACTAAGCCAATCAGAAGTCCGTGATATTTCAATATGCCTAACGCACAACAATAATTTATGAGCATTTTTACTCATTGTAAAAGAACCTTGTCCATCACATGGCAAGATATGTCCCGAAACTAAACCTTGCGAATTCTTAGACTCAACATATGAGTTTTGAACGTGTCACTGGGAATAGGTTTAGTCAAAAGAGACATAAACACCTTCTTAGTGTACATATACTTTATGGCAATGTCTTTTGCTTCTATGGTGACACACAATCTACCTCTATAGCTAGCATTGTTGTGCAGTTTTTGCTTCTTACTACATCAGGACATGGCTCTCCCACCCAAGGTGAAGGCATGTCCTGAGGTTGACTTAGACTCTTCCAAGTCACCACCTCAATCGACATTTTGAGGATACTCTCAACTTGAGATCTCCCCTTGATAGCATAAGACTAAGTCAGCTATACTATGAAGGTATCGCTCGACTCTCTTGACGACTTACCAATGTGCAAATCTTGGGTTGCTTTGATAATGACTTACCAAGCCAACCGCAAAGCAAGTGTCAGGTCGTGCACATAACATGGCATACATTAGGTTTCATATGGCACTAGCGTAAGGGACATTACTCATTTCTTCCTTTTCTTTGTCGGTTTTTGGGCATTGGTCAAGACTCAAGATTAACCCTTCAACTGAAGTGTCTACAGGTTTAGAATAATACATACGTAACCGTTCTAAGACTTTCTTGATATATGCCTCTTGGCTCATACCTAAAAGTTTCTTAGGATGATTTCTTATTATTTCCATGCCTAGGACATACTTGGCTACACCCATGTCCTTTATCTCAAAGACGGAGGACAGCCACTTCTTAGTGGCTTTGATCATCTCCAGTTTGCTCCTAGCCAGTAATATGTCATCAACGTATAGGATAAGAAACATAATCCCCCTGGTTGATCTTTTGACATACACATGGTAGTTTTCTGAAACCATAGATGAGCCAAACGAAATTATAGCTTTATGGAATCTTAAGTACTAAGATCTGGAAGATTGCTTAAGACCATATATGAACCTTTTAAGATGACACACCTTGTCCTCTTGTCCCTTTGATATAAAATCAATATGTTGATCCATGTAGATCTCTTCCTCAAAGCTACCATTGAGGAAGGTAGTCTTTACATCCATTTGAAACAACTCTAAGTCCAAATGGACAACCATGGCTAGGACCAGGCAAAATAGAGGCAAATTTCACCATAGGAGAAAATGTCTCTTTATAGTCTGCACTTTCAATTTGTGTAGACCCTTTTACCACTAAACGGGTTTTGAACTTATCGACCGAGTCATCTGCCCGACGTTTTATCTTGAAAACCCATTTGTTTTCAATAGACTTACGTTGAGGTAAAAGATCAACAAGTTTCCAAACCTTGTTTCTCACCATCAAGTCCATCTCATCCCTCATGGCGTTCATCCATTCTTTGTGGTTTGGTGAGTCAATCTCCTCTTGATAAGAGGTAGGCTCCTCAAGGGAGTGCACAAGAATATTGCCTCTTCGATTTGGAAATATCATCAAGGAAATTTTTCACGCTCACTCCTTTGGATCATGGGACCTTCACTATTTGTCTGCCTAGGTAAGACATCCCTTTCCCTTTCTCTAAGAGGTGTGAGACCCTAAGCATGTGGAGAATCACTTCTACTATCCTTGGCATCCTTCCTCCTTTCTCTAAGAGGTGTGAGACCTTAAATATGTGGAGACTCACTTCCATTATCTCTTGTAGGGCGTGGGATCCTGAACATGTGGACTAACTGCATGTTCGGAAACTGGAGATTGAGGATGAACCTCACTCACAGGCTGACTCTCCTCATGTATGGGAGATTGAAGATGAATCTCATTCTCTTGAGCAGACAAGTCTCCCCTATCCCTTTCAGGTAGGGGAGGCATACCATCTAAAAGGGATAGGGGAGGCACACCATTTTCGATGACTTGGTTAGAGTCCAAATTCTCCCCCTCACCGAAACAGTTCGACATCCTTCTTGATTTTCACCAATAGTTGGGAACTCATCCTCGAGAAAGTCGACATTGCGGGAATCTATTTTTGTTCATTAGATTATGTGGGAAACCTAATGAACATCATCTTGGTGGCCTTTGGACCAAATTTTTCATGTTTGTAGGTTGGGTTATGCACATAGCCGACCGAACCCCATGGGCATAAATGGTCTAAGGATGGCTTCTTACCAAACTATAACTCATATGGTGTGGCAAGTATACTCTTGCTTAGCACACGATTAATGATATAGGTTGTCGTGAGCAACGTATCCCCCTAAAAATTATTGGGAGGTTCGCATGTGCCATCATTAGCCTGACCATGTCAATCAATGTACAATTCTTGCCTCCACAACACCGTTTTTGTTGTGGGGTGCGTGGAATCGTTAGTTGTCTTTATATACCTTTTTCCTAATAGAACTCTCTGAACCTATCAAAGATGTATTCATGACCTCAATGAGTCCAAAGATTTCTAACTCTTCGTTCTAATTGAGTCTCCACTTTTTGTTACGAAGCGTTTGAACATATGGAGTGCCTCGTAGCATTGAGAGAGTAGGTACGCATACCCACATCGTGAATAACCATCTATAAGGTAATGAAATAGATAGCCCCATGACGTACCTTAGCATTCATGGGTCCACAAATTCCCGAGTGCACTAATTATGAGGGACTAGATGCTCTAGAAGCCTTATCAAAAGGCTTTACTTCGCTAGCTAGACATTACTCACTTAGGCAACTTAACCCTAGTGAGTTGATCTAAATGATCATCTCTAGTTAGCTGATTCACTCTACTTTGACCCTTATGATTAAGTCGAGTATACCTAAAAACAGAGTTCAAAGAAAGTGACAAAGATGGAAGATGTCGAGGTAGATGGAAATCAAGAGAGAAACCTAATATCAGAACTAAAAGGTATGAAGGTACGCTGCACCCTAAGAGCACAGAGAGTGTCGTGGAGGAACAACATATTTCCTTCACGGGATTTGAGCTGACACGTTTCTGTGTTAAGGACATGTTCCTCACTGGCATCCCTTAAGACAACAGTTGTGAACCCATCGTGTAGCGATGAAGGTTCACAAAATCAGCTCAGCCCTGAACTATGTGTTTGGTTGCTCCCATATCTACAGTCCACTAAGGAAGAAAGTTTGGTAACTACTGCTTGGGAGTAAACATGTTATTCAGGTGTAACTGTGAAAGAAGGTACCTTAGTCAGTTCGGCATGATCCCAAGCGGTGGGTTTCTTCTTTTCACAGTTATAGCACTTCACACGCGCTACATTCTACTCTCTATTGACCTTGCCCTTTTACTCTTCTGGTAACACCATCCTTAGGTTTTGAGTTTTGAGAAGGGGATAAATCTGGTCAAAACCGAATGTCAAGCCGATCCCTCAAGTCCTCAACAGTAAGATAGCCTTTAAATCCCCTTACCAGATCATCATGCATGCAATACCACATAGCCAGCATGCTGATCGACCCTTCCTCGAGCCATTCATGGTATATTATTAGTCTTTCTCTTGATACTGCTCATAAGCAATTACATCTATGTTATTCACATCTTTGCCTATCTTAGGAGACTTTAAAAGCTGTCGAGTGTCCTCATATTTTAAGTGTATTTAGAAGAAGCTAAATCTTCTAACACTATGTATTGTAGTTAATGATATCTAACTCTTCATTGGTAAACTAATCACCAATCATATTTTAATTGCCATATCTGAAAGCATCTATTTAAAAATGGACATTAGGCATATTTTTAGATAATTAAATTATCAAAAACTCCATCACTCATGTTGTATGATCGAAAATTTCGCTAAACTAATAATCATCATATACAAGCATGAATTAGGAATTTTCATAATTTAATTACTGCATTTTCTCATAAAACGAACTTATGGAATACACTATTTGTTGAACTAATTGACACATGTAGAAATATCACAAAGATATTTAGCTTTAAGCATGTAAAACAAATTTACACGAAGTTATATAAAACGAATTCATATAATTACTAATATGTCATTTAAAAACTTTATTTAATGACATATCAAAAAGAAATTACACGTAAGTAATTATGTAGTGCACATCCATACAATATTACAAACCTTTGTCAATATGAAACAAATCCCTATAATATGTCTACTAGTGATATAATATATTATTATATCTTAGGTCAAATTCACATTTAGCCATTTAAAACATGTTTACACAAAGTTCATTTTTATATGAAACTAATTCATATGCTCGGTCACTAAAACAATTTGTTTATTTTCTTGATGTATAACACATAGTTATATATCGATTATGTCTTTCATATTATCATCACATATAGATGTGAATTAGGAGTTTCTTTAAGTCAATTATAAAATTTATAAAAGTTTGGTTAAACTTATTAACACATTAATTGGTGAATATTACATAGATATTCACTTTCAATTATGTAAAACATATTCACATCAACTTTATGAAACTAATTCATAGGAAGTGTTCTAAACAAAGAGCTTCTATAACATAAATTTATTCTAACTTTAATATTATTACAAAAAAAAAAAAACAACATGAAACATGAGCTTATGCTATATAAAACTAATTCATATAACATACTACTAAAATAAATTCGACATATAACATGTAGTTATATATCATGCCTCCAATTTTCATATTATCATTACATAAACAATAATACGAAATAGTCAATTATAATGATATAAACATATCAAATAAATCCATAATTATTTTTAGCATATAAGATTAACGCATACGGTTATGAAAATAATTAACTACAAATTAAGTAAAAATAAGAAACAGATCAAATGGGTCCAAACTAAAAAAAATTTTTTCTTTTAAAAAACAGCCCAAACCGGGCCATTTTTATAAGTGAGTAACTCCTAATCTCTCACTCTCTATCTAGCCCCCCCCCTCTCTCTCTCTCTCTCTCTCTCTTCGATCTGCTTCCCCAAGCTCTCTTCTTTGACTCTCTTCTCCTCTCGACCCTGAAAGCAAACCTCTCGGTTTTTTGGCGCCATGGTCGGAGAAATGGAGCTCTGAGCTCCTTTCTCATGCCACCACCACGGTAGCTACAGCCGTCGTTCCAGTTCTCGAAAACCACCCATGTGATGTGAGACCACCGCCCCCTTCGCCTTCGATCTAAGCTAACTTCTCGAGAACAAATGGTACCACCACGTAGATCAGCCAAGACCGAGTCTAGGGAAGTGGTCCACGCAGCCACGCGCCACTGAGGCGGCGGCGCGTGGACACACGCGTCTCCAGTTATGGTGTTTTTGCAAGTTTCTCTCCGAGGTCACGTAGATCGGCATGCAAAGGTGCAGTTGGAGGAAGAAGAAAGGCAGACTGAGCCTTCGTTGGCGGCACGTGCGTCACACGCGCCACCCTTCTCCCCGGTGGTTCTAATGGGTAAGTTCTAGATCTGAGTTTCTTGTACTCCTTTTCTTTTAATTTGGTCGAGATGAATGTTTCAAAAACCGCTGAGGACCGAAGCACAGGCGGCAGAGATTAGGGCTAGGGTTTCGAGTCTGAGGTCTTAATGTTAGAGAGAACAGGGTTTCGAGTCTGGGCTTTGTAGCATGTTAATGATTTTGACTTAAAGTATGCTTCCAGACCGAATCACATAATCCGTTTGATTCATGCGTTATCAATCTAAAAAATGGTCTTTTTGATGATAAATAACAAACTGAGCATGCTAATCATACAAAGCACAGGCGTCCATGAATCTAATTCATATTAGTTTATTTAAACAGCCGCAAAGCATTTCACGAATTCACGGGATTAGAGTTTAGGAATCACAATTAAACAATCGTACTAATTCAAGCAAAGTTTAATATGCACACACAGTCGCATATTAATAGTACATTCATGAAGCCGATTTATCATAATTGTACTCAGTAGCATAAATAGTCATGCCTTCTGAATGTATCGTAATTCAGTTTAATCACAAATTATCAGTCAAGAATTGACCCCCTTTTTTTTTGGTAATATATGACTTAACTGGGCATGCTGTTCTTCGGTTATTAGGACTAAAAATTCAATCTTTTAGTCAATTTGAGATATCAGAATCACATAAGCATGTCATGAGTTGCATAATCACAGAAATTAAACAACTAATCACTGATTATGGAAAAAAAAAATCTTTAGCCAGTTCTAGTCATAGAGACATGCTATTAGGTATCATCTTGTATAATTACGAAAATTAAGCACCTAATCATATATCATGTTTTCAAAATTAAGCATGCTTGTTATTCAATTCATTCAATGTATTAGACGGGACTAAATCCGATCAGTTTGGCTCTGATACCACTGTTAGACAAGATGGAACTGACCTGAATGCGGAAATATCTGTCGGGAATAGCCCACATCAATCTGAGTATAAGGCGGCTACTAGAGTCGCCATTAGTGTTCACGACCTAAACCCGAAACCCCGGTGGATGGTTAGGCAGCCGTGAGAGGGAAGGGGAGAGTATGTGGTTTCTGTATCACATGTGTGTCACTCTAATTGATCCCCTCAAACCTCCTTATATAGGTTGGGGGAATAATCAGGGAAGCCGCCCTAAGCGGCCTTAGTGGCCGTTGGGCCTAAAACATTAGGCCCAGCCAACATATATATATATGTGTGTGTGTGTGTGTGTGTGTATATGTATATGTATGTATATATATATATATATATATATATATATATATATGTGTGTGTGTGTGTGTGTGTGTGCTATATATATATATATATATATATATATATGTGTGTGTGTGTGTGTGTGTGTGTATACATATATATATATATATATATATATATATATATATATATATATATATATATATATATATATATATATATATATATATATATATATATATATATATATATATATATATATATATATATATTCCTGAACTTATGCATATTCAAATTTTTTTCCCAAAAATTTGGGATGTCAAGTGACACCCCATGGGCTAATCTAGCCTTTCCTTCAACATTCTCATTCACGGCCACTGTTGGGCCTTCAATTTCCTTCCTAGTCATTGACATAGCATTGCGATTGGCTTCCAGTTGGCCAGGTAATTAACCTTAGGAGTAGGGGAGTTGTGTGCACGTGGGACAAGTTAGTCATCTATGATCTTCTCGTGGTTAGCGATGGCACCGAACTTCGTGTTAAGTTGCCAAATCGATTCACCAAAGCTCTCAGTTTGCTTAGTGTGGGTATGGATGAAGTTCTCCTTAAAGCTCTATAAGTGGGATTTTTATGGAGAAGGTGGATTGAAGGGGGATCAATATTGGAGACTTAGAGGTTTGATAGTGTTTTGATGAGGTGGTTAGGGGCTTCCACATGGAAAACTGTGTCACTCCATCTTTGATTGAAAGAATCAGGGTGCGGGTTGTTTAGGGTCTTCAGTTGAAGTTATGAACGGCACTAGCTTGCTTCCTGGTCAAATTTTAAGAGGATAAGCCAAATTAGTACTTAGGGTCTATGTGACTTTGGACACGACTATGATGCCTCAACTCGTAATCACTTATTAATTAGTTAATTGTTAGTGACTAATCTTGTAGTAACTCCTAGGTTAGGGCATTACTGCCATTCTCATGAGGACAAGGCTTGGTTGACTATTTACATAAGCATTGGAATGGCTCTTATGTTACAAGAGAACCGAATAATGTACAGTTTTGTATATGTTCAACCTCAATCGAACTTCAATACCGCGAAATAGACTTGTCCATGTTCTAGAACTTTATGGAATGTGACTATAAGCTCGTTTAGGTTCATTGAACATCTTGCTACTTTGTTTTTATTTTCCAAGTGCCTAAACATCCTTGATACTCCTGCTAACAGAAAAATATAAAACTATTCAAATTGTGGGCCGAAGCTCAATATATTTACCCCAACACTATAAAGAAAATAAATTCATTTTTAGTGAGCGCCACATTTCAATTTATTTTAGTTCAAAATCAACAGGAGCATTATATTAAATTATTAACGGTTATTATGTGCAAGTGGAACCCAAGCTAGTAAGCTCATATATATATGACGACCATTGCATTGATGCACATCTCGTAGGCCAATCGAGAAGCCTGAGTTGAAATCGCATGGATGAGTTGATGGGCCTTAGCCTTGACGACTGATAATTGATGGGTCTACTTAATTATGTGGTAAAATAATGTTTGAAAATGATTCATTAAATACTTGTATATTATGAAATTTTTGTATTTATTAAGTCATCTGAATTTTAAAGGGTAAAGGCAGTGAAGTACATCTTTATAATCTATCCCTCTCGTATAAAATTTTCATTTACAGCTCAACAACGACAAAAGTGGTCTCACATCTATTTCGAATGAGTCTTCTTTGGTTAGAAGAGCTTCTGTGGTTAGAAGAGTTTAAATAATTCTTATTAATTACAATCTTAGCTAGTAAGTAGTCAATTTCCTTAGTAATTTCCTTGATTAACAATGCACCCGCCATTATTCACTTCAGCACTGAAATTGATTTTTCTGCCCATTTATTATTCATTAATCAAGTATATTATGCTACCCCCATCCTTCTTTCTATTACCATTATTAATAGTATTTAATGTTCCCATCCTTATTATTACGGTTGTTATTTTTGATATGATTATCATTGTTGTTAGTGTTAACCTTGGCATTATGATATTTATTAACATCACTATTTTACTTCAATATCCACTTGTCACACTTTAATGGTTTTCCATAAAGAAAGTTAGACTAAGTAAAGGAAAACCAATTCATAGGTTCGGTTTCATTGTCAATGTGACATACTTATTCTCAATATTAATTTGGAAAGATGCTAATGTCTAAATTTAGAATACAGTTGAGTTGGTTATTTTAATGAAAGCCAAAAAGATGAGTTGATATGTTTAAAGTGTGTTTGATATGTGTTTGATGTTTTATATGTTGTTAATATAAAAGCCATCGCCTCTCAATGTATGTGACCATGTGATACATATCTTGTCTAGCCCAACCCAGTTTGATAAGTGTAGTTTTTATATGAGTCAAAGCCATTGAGTAAGGTTTTTCAAACTTAGTTGATTCAACTTTGGTGTGGTGTCTTGTGAGTATAGCTGGATTATTGCATACATATGTTATACTACACATATGAACTTAAAGTAGGTGCGGTATCTTGTGAGTTTTGCTGGCTTGTTGCATGCATATGTTGTACTGCATATATGAACTTAAAGTAGTTGATCTAACTTTGATATACAACCTAATATGTCTCGATGTTATTATATCAAATTCAGTGGATCTGACTTTGAAATACATGTTTGACTGATAACATGTTTGTATATGTGATTAAACATGCTAACTAAGACTTGTTATGTTATTGCATTTATGTGCTTAAAGTATTTTGATCATAACCTTTGGTGTCATTATGTCAATATGACTTTGGAGTTTGTCTTTGATCAGTACATGATCTTGTATACTGATAAACATGCTTAATAGGCTAGAAATATTCTGAAAATATTGTTTATATTCTTAGAATAATTATTATGCTTGTTTTGATTGTTAAATCATTATCTAAACCATGATTCATTGAATTTGGAAAGTATCCCTTCCAATATTTTGATTGCATTTCTTGTGCATAAAGTTGAACTATATTTTATTGTGACAGTATATTATTGTTATCTTATTTTATCATCGAGATCATAGTAAAGGATCTCACCTTATGTGATATTTAATGTTTTTGGAAAGAATCTTTTACTAAAGATTGACTGGATCATATCTTGGGTGCATTATATTTCCTGTTTAAACTGAGATTCATTAAATATAGTCTTGTTTTGCTTGTAGAAAGAATCATTCAATCTATCTTGGGTTCATTTGTTAATTATTTTGATTGATTTCAGTGAGATCCTTAAAGTTCAAATTAAGCATTGTCCAGCTCAGATAAAATCCCTTAATTTCATCAATCAAGAGCCAATTTTAGAAAGACCAAGGTTTGAAGCAGAGATATTGAAAGCTAGATCTGAGTACATTGAAGATTTGACAAGATTTGCACTAACAGTTAGAAAAGTTTGAGCTAAGCCAACTGTCAAGACATAAGAATCACATCATGAAATAGAGCTTAAGTGGTATCATCTTTAATTCTCTCTTATGTACTTGTTAGTGAGTTGAATATTTGGAAGGGAGATTTGTGACAAGTAAGCTTGGGAACTTACTTCGATAGCTGGGTATTGAGAGGTCAATACTTATTGAGTGTACTGGCTAGGATTGCTTTGTTGACTAGGCTTTGAACTCTAGATAGTGTGCAAAGTCAAAGTCATTGGCATGCACTTCTTTGGTGAACCAAAAGTGAAGATGATTAAATCTTAAGGGAAGAAGAGTCTTAGGTAGTAACGAGGCCTATTTGAAAGAGTGAGCATCATAAAAATATCTTGTATTTTATATCTTTTTATTTCTGCATTTTATTTCTATTTAAAGTCTTATTTTTGATATTGGTGACTAATTTTCAAGATTGCTGGTTGTGACACTGGCAGCTTAGATTTAAAGTAAATTGTAATTTCTTTAAGTCTCTATTTTTCTAGATATCACCCCATTCACCCCCTCTAGAGTCATATAACATTGACTTTTAGGACCTTCACATTATCTACCCTTCACTTGGTCGAATATCTAAGATTCAGATCATTCTTTTAACCCATTCATACATAATTCCAACTTTTAATCATCTCCTTGTGCACCATTAATATTTAAGTTCATCACTCATAATATCTAAAATTCATCATGCTCATTGCCTTGATTAAGCTAAAAGGGTCAAGCTTCACTATTTTCTATGATCACCATTTTCACTCAAGTTACACACTAAACACCACTTGATCTCCCCAAGTTAAACTCTAAAATTAATGTTAAGTTGTTTGGTTGCATAAACCCCACAATAACATCTCTCCCTTCCTTCCATCTTCAACCTCAAGGTCATTCTATCCCTTTGATGGAAACATCTAACATACCTACCATCAACCTTTATTTAATTTTTATTCAAACATCAAAAAAATCCCCCAAAGCCCAACACCATCAAACCACATGTGATCAACCTCACAATCGATACTCAACCCCCAATTCTTTCGTAAAGACCCACAAGCATCTACTCACCTAAACCATCAAAATAAACATAATGAGTTCTGATTCATGCAATTTAGCATTCAACCAAGATAGAAAAACATATTCATTAAGTAAATTAAGAAATAAATTGATGAAAACCAATGAATGAGAACTAACGGTTCACCTTCCAACCACCAAAGGAACAAGGCTAAGGAGCTGAAAAAAAGGTTGCTGGCATAGCTGCGGGCACTGGAGACTCAACAGATAAGCAGCAGCAACATGGTAGTGTGGCTAGGCAGAGCAGGGGGGATTGCCGGTGTTATGTGAAAAACAAGGGAGGGGGTACGGGCCTTGTGAGGAAGATGGGGGTATGTCATGGGGAGGGGGGTTGAGTAAAAACAAGAGCGGTTAAATTGAATCAATTTTAATATAAAATCTGCGTATTTTCTTCTTTTTTCCTTACCTCTTTTAATTTCTAAAGAAAATTTTCCTTCTTCAACTTGCAAATATCGAAACCTTTACTTATAGTATTTTTAATAACTTTATATATTATGTAGAAGAAAATTATACGCTCCACCGATATCGATTAATATGTTCTTTTGCATTTATTTCATTTTCTTTATTCTTAGCATTGTTTTATTTACATAACATACGTGGCAAATTGTATAAAAAAGATAATATCTTTCATAAAAATTGTAACTTTTACTCACTTTTATATATGTTCTAATCTTTATCTACTTATAGGTTTTGATTAAGTTTCATGCGAAGAATGGCTAAATCTTATTTCGAGACCTCTTTGTCATCTCAATGATCACTTAAATATTCCAAACGTAATGCAGCGCTCAACTTTAATAAAACAAAATAAGGTAATTAACATGTGTTAGGTTTAGGCTGTTACAACGTCAAACATAGTGTAACAGCATATCCAATGAAGGCATTAGAGGTACCTCCACGACAAGTGGTTGAGCCATGCCGATCAACCTTTAAAGCAAAGGCGTCCAACTTACTTGCCAACATTGTGAGAGCATTCACTTCATTTCGATTATTACTCTTCTTGTGAATGATCTCTAATTTGACCAATGATAGTTGTTAAAGGTCATTCCTTCCAAAAGAGGTTTAGTGTCATTTGAGGATTGTGCATAAGATCTGAACTGATTATCTTAATCTGCAGCATAATGGTTGATTTATTAACCAACTAGGGAATGGGGACACCATGGAGAGGGTGTGGCCTTTGAAGCACCTTAAACTGCTCTCAAGCCTCACATGGTGACTTTCCATCGTATTTGATGAAGGAGATGATAACACTTCTTAATTTAACCACTTTCCTAAGAGATCAGTGCTTGGAAAGAAAGACCTTACCTAAGGCATCCCATGTGGTAAAGGCCTTTACATTGGAGTTCTAGAGCCATGTCTTGACCTTGTTTCTCAGAGATAATTGGAATTGGCAAAGGCAGGTTGCATTATTTGAGACCACATTTCACCTTTATGGTATCATACTTCTCCAAGAAAATGTTAAAATGATCGTTCGGATCCAACATTATTAACCCTCCAAATTGGTCTTGTTAGAAGAGTAGGGATAGTGAGGGCTTGATGTGGAAGTATTGGTCTTGATCAAAGGCTTCAGTATGCTTGTTGGCATTTTATTCACATTTAGCATGGTAAAATCACGAAGGGGTGTGGCATTTGGGTTCACAATTCTTGCTTCCCTTCTTTTTCTCAATACTCTCCCTCTACATACTTGTGTGCTTAGTTCAAACTTTGGGGTCAAGGAGAACAAGATTCATCCTGCTTTAACACTTCTTGCGTATACACCAAAGACACTACCAATAGTTATTTCAGACACGTAGAGAATTAAGTAGGTAAGATATGAAAATGAAAACAAAAGAAATAAAAGCCTAGTCTAAAACTCCGTAAAAGTTTTGATATCAAAAGAACGCCAAACTCCCTGATGACGGGGCTAGAAATTATTGGGAAGAAGTTTATATTTAAAAACCACAAGTGCATGGCCTAGTTATAGCTAGCAGGCAAGTATGGGTTGTCCATGCAGAGTTGTGTTTCAAGTATTCGAGCCTCCAAAGCTTTAAGGGTTGGCAACTGGAAAGTGCGTTTTGATTATGAAGACTAAACTAAGCCAAGAAAGACAAAAAGGAGCTTGGATTTTAATTCACCACCTAAAGAACCAATTAATCAAGATTAGCCCTAACTTGTCCAAGATATACTAGGATTCAAAGATGGTAGGTTGTGCCATCAAAGCTCACCAAATTCAAGATTAGCCCTATTTTCTTATGTTTATCCCAATTAGACTTGGAGAATAGCAATCATGGATCTAGCTAGGATTAGAAATATTTTTATATCAAAATCTTATCAACTGGTGCAGATGAAAGAAAACTCTAATATACAACTATAAACTAAGGTGGTTGGGCACCTAGCAAGATCAATTAATCAGTGAAAAAGCTAATCACAATCAAGACAACACAGTTTATACAAATTAACATCTAGTCACTACTAAACCAAACAGCTGCAAAGCTAGCACCTAAATAAACAATTATGAAAGAAAAAGAGAAACTAATTTTATCATGCATATAACAAATTAATTAATAAGAAATCACAATAAAAAGTAAGCATTTAAAGTAAATGCAATCAACAAAAACACTAACAAAATCAAACAAGTATATTAACATAAAATAAAGAGAGAGAGAGAAAAAAAAGCTTGATTGCTTGAGCTTACTCTTCAAAGTCAACATTCATTAACATGAATCAACCTAATCAACCCTTAAACTAACATTAACATGTCCTAATTTTCGCACCCCTAATGTGATTTAAAGTGGCCAACCTACCCTAAAATGGAGCTCTGAAGGCCGAAATGAAAGCACCCCAGAATATGAGCTGAATTATACTTAAATAGACCCAAGGTTAGGCATAACAAAGCTCATCGCATATGATAGGGGTAAGCTGTGTTGATGTTTGTGTAAATGAGCAGTAGAAGTTAGCTTGACCCCAGGTCACTTCTCACGACTTAGCCGTGTCATGATGTTATGGCTTACTTCCATCGCAAGAGCAAGTGCATCGTGGGGCATATAAGGAGGCACAGATGTGGATGTTCGATAAACCTCTATTTTAACCTCATTTTAGCCCCAATTTGATCCCTTTCCACACTATTTTTATGTCGGATTTTGATGAGAAAGGTTCAAACTTGTCTCCTTCAGTCCATATTGTGCTTATAAAGTAGTTTTCCTTAATTTCAAGAGTTTATACTGAGAAGACAAGGGAATCACTAGTTTTGATTGAAAGAAAGGCCATTGTGACGAGCTTCGAGGAGGAAAAGAGGTTAATGAAGTTTCAGGGGCTAGAAAAGCAAGACTGAAGGGCCCAAGAGAGCGCATGATTGGTCATGCACTATGGCACAACTGTATAGAAATCCTGCAATGAAGCCCATTTTCCTGAAGTTGCGCGCGGGCAGCATTGCTGCAGTGCACGGCCGTCCGTGGTAATGCAAGAGCACCCATGCATTACCACATAACTGTGCCTCTTCCTAGTTTTTACGACATTAAAACAGTTTTCGAACTTAGCTTAGAGGCATCTTTTAGTTTACCAAAAAACACTTCTGGAGAGGCAATTTTTAGGGTTTATTAGGGAGATTTTGAAGACTTTTTTGCATTAGGTTTATCGTCATTTGAAGATTATTTGACGATCGTTATTGCATTTAATCCAAGTTTGTTTCTCAATTCTCTCTTACTTTGTTATTGATTTTCTAGGGTTTCGTGTTCATCGTGTCTATTAAGTTAGGTTTTACTATGCTAGTTGTTAATATAATTAGTGGCTAAATTTCCCAACTTAGGTTGGGACTAATGCCAGCTATGCCTAGGTGAATCATGATTTAGCCCCAAACCTTACTTGAGCCATGTTTGTGTTATTGAATTCTACTTCACTTACCACGGGTTCGATGAATTGCTGGAAAGAGCACTTATATATTTCTATTAGGGTTAGGGGAACGTTGAAAGTTGAAACCTTTACCTAGCGCGACTGAGTAGATGATTAGGATTTTGATATGAAAATAATTAAAGTTCTAATTGGGATTATAGGTCATGTAATCCTTAGACTTGTAATCCAATGAAAAGAGGAGACCATAATTTTAGGATTAGTCTTCGTTTGGTGCTAAATTTTGGCATTTTACATGTCCCTTTTACCTAATTTTAGCTCGTCTAATAATATAATCTTTAGAATTTTTGTTTTATTTACTTTTGTAGATAATAAGATCAACCAAGAAAGTGTTGCGAATAGGAACAAAAAGGAACAAAAGAAGAAGACAAAGCAACACAACGATGGGGGGCCAATTGACTGCGTGACTAGTGTCGCCCCCCTGCTAGCAGCAGTCGCACCCCTGGGCTGCCCGTGTGCTGTTTTCTTCTCGACTCGATTCGTATAAATGAGGCTTGCTTCGGGACTTTTTTGGGGTTCCCCTTGGGCAATTTTTAAAGTACATTTAGGTTAGGTTAGGCAATAAAAAACTCATTTGGGGGAATTAGATTCGTGAGATTAGAATTTGTTTTGGTTGTTTGGATTTAAACTTGTGGATTCTAAAGTTCATTCAATCAACCTAAGTTTCCTCTTCTCTTGCTCTCTCTATTTTTGTATGTTTTGTCCTTATTTTGATTATGTTTGATTTGTTGTTTTGCTTGGTATTGTTCAGTTAAATGTTTAGTTTTTGTTATTAATTCATGCTTATTAGTTTGTCAGATTTTGGTATTGCTTTAATTTTCTTGCTTGTTCATGTTTGTGTTCATGTTTGTGTGTTCAGTTGTAATTAGGTTTAATTGTATTTTGTGATGATTAGCGATTAGTTTGGCTGGCTTGGATTGTGTTTTCCCTCACGCCCTCTTAGTGTTTGAGGAAATGTTTGAGAGAGCTTTCATCTATACTTTTGAGTAATTGACTTATGCCTAGAGGTGAGGTCAATTAGCTAGTGTGGGAGAGGGGATAGCCAGGTTCAAGACATGAAAATAGTCCCGATCTTAGCTAGATTTGAGGGTTGCTTTTGTGGTCTAAGTGGGCTAACCCCATGAAATAGGTAGTTAGGCTAATTAAACTAGCTCATAATCCTTGAGATAGGGCTTGGGTGGTCTTCAATAGCACAACTGACCATCTCTTGTTTTTAGTTGAGGTTGGGTAGGTTATGAGTTATCTCGGCTATTTAGTTCATCAATTGGTCAAACCATAGTTTCAATCCGCCTCTTTTACTTTTATTAGTTTCGTTCAGCTTTGATTTCATTTCCTTGCTTCTTGTCCTAGATTGAGTCACTTTAGCTAATCCCAGTACTTGAAACATAACTCTTAGTGGATGACACCTGGAGTACTTAATGGTAAAACTTTATACTTAGGGTTATAAATTTAAAACTCCAATTCTTTCTATCAAGTTTTTGGCGCTGTTGTCGGGGAGTTGACGTTTTTCAATATCGAGGTTTATTTGAGCATTCGAGGCTAGGGCTTAGAAAATCCAAAAAAAATTAAAAAATCAAAATTAAAAAAAAAAACAAAATGGCTATTTTTCATTTCCCTCAATTTAAGCATGAACCTTTTTGGCAATACTTGTCTAGATTGAATGACTACAGTGCTCAATATGTGCATTTCACGTATGAAAAATGGGAAATATGCAATGTCTTGCTTGAGTGGATCACACATGAGATCCGGGCCATCCTTGAGTCCATGTGTTATGGTGTCTTATGCTATTTAACTGTTTATAACATGTGGGATTTGTTTGAGTCTCTAACTTGGTATCAGTGGCAATCTGATGATGCTAGGAATCCATATCATCACTACCCTTCTTTACCCCATGTGTTATGCTCTTATTGCGAATCTTCTGACCATAATATGCATTCAAGTCCCTATTATCATATCGCTGATGAGTGCTATGCTAGACTTAGCACCATGATAGGGACCATGCATGAGCTACATACGTACTTTGTTGGTGAGATTAGGGAGTGTGGCCTATTGTAAGAGACCGACCCTAGTCCATCTTCCCCTAGACTTAAGGTTAGTCTCTATGATGATTATGAGTCTTTCCTTCCCCTAGAGCCTAATTTTATGGTTGCTTCACCTTTGACTGGCCCAGAGGAAGTGATTGATCCTCCCTTGACATTTTTACCATTTGTCGCTCCATCCTTGCCTAGCACACCTAGAGACACTACTAAGGGTGCCTTACGCTTATTTTCTTCTTCCCTCCCTTTAGTTTAGTGCACGGGGTTAGAGATGGGTGAGTCTTTTAGGGGTGATGCCACTTGTGTTGAGGATGACTCGCTTGATTGGTCGGACGGTATTGCATTTAGAGCCTTCTTTTGAGGAGTATTATAGTGATGATATGAGGGTTGGTGCTGCTCCTTAGCATGGAGCATATTGACCCCATTTACACTGAGTCACTTGATTTAGTCCCCTTTTCATCCCCCTTCCTTCCCACCACCCCCTCTCAATTGCATGCATTTCATGAGTCCCTAGGTGATATTAGCGAGTCTCAACCCGCATTGGATCCATATTGTGCATACCTAGAGGACTTGCCTAGGAAAGTCATGTGGAATACCTTCGTTTCTCACGCTTTTGACTTTTCTATGGCATTTGATAAGTTTAAGGGGACACTAACTTTATTTGCTATATCTTTACCAGTGTTCTCTTACTTACACCATTCTCAGATGCATGCATCAGTGCACGACAAGCTTTTATGAGCTTTGATGGCATTTGAGTTGACGCTGCAAATCCTAAATGATGATGAGGAGTGGCTGATGCTCCTTCGACCTCAACAGCGCCATCCTAGAGCATATTCAAGTACAATCAGTACTGGACCTTGTATAATTGTTCTCACTTTTCTCCCTTCTTTTCATTTTCTTTCATTTTCTTTTTGTTTAGTTATGGACATTAGGCAGTGTTTGGTTTGGATATTAGGTTGTGTTTTTGTTGGTGGTCAACTTTAAGGTGGAATTTGGGATGTTGTTGAGCTATTGATGGCTATGATCACATAGTTTTTTGTTATTAGTGGATATTTGTGTTTTGTTATTGGTGGTGTTGATGAATTTGTGTAAATTCATTATTGGTGGTGTTGATTTTGTATACATGTGTGGTCTTACTTGTCGATTGGGTGAGGTTTTGTTTCGGGTGAGTGTGTTACTTCTATATATGTGTTCATTGACTATTTTTGTGTGTTTTTATTTTATTTTGTGTATTTTGTGTGTGTTATTGTGTCTTGTTTGGTCTTGTCCTTTGTGTGTGTGTGGTGGTAGTGATTCCTCAGCACCCAATAAGGACATTATGAGATTTGGGTTTGGGGCCATTCTGCTTGGTTAATTGACTTCCAGTTTTGGGTTCATTGTGAAAAACGAAAAAAAAAAAAAGAGAAAAACAAGAAGTGTAAAAGTAAGCTTAACTCCAGCACCTCTATTTAGGCTTCAATAAGTGCTTTGCAGATCTAAATAAAACCCCTAATTGGGGAAGAAGCTTGAATATATGCTAAGTTGTTTCTCTGGGAGTTCAAAGCTGATAAGTGCTTTATATGTACATCTTTTTAGGGCTATGCCCCATTTTAGGAGAATTTTGTGCTTAATGATGTTATTTACCCTCCTATTCTCCATTTATGCTTAGATATAGTTGTTTTATGTGTTTTGCAGGATTTTTAGTCTTTTTACCCAACATTTGCCCTTTAATTGCTCTGTTTTGGCATCCCCCACGGTCATCCATGAGTTGTCACGATCGTAGAGCAAAGAAAGAGCAAGCTTTCAGATCCAGTACAGACTATGGTCAGCCCGTGGTGGAGCCCACGGACTGTGGTGTGCCTGTAACTATTGCCTCTTCATTTTCCCTCGGCTATGTGGCTTAGATCAATCGAGGTCCTCCATAAATAGAGACGTTATGCAGCATTCCAAAATATTCAACCTTAACCCATTTCCAAAGCAAAGCAAGTAGTTTAGTTTAGATTAGTTTTCTCTTTAATTTTGTTCTTAGTTTAGTTTTGAGTGGGTTTTGAGTGTGAGAGAGTTTGATTCTGAGGCGGTTCTGAAGCCCTTGGTGAAAGCCATCTCAATCAAGTCCCTTCCGCTCAAGATTTCGTTGATCTTTTTAGTTAGTTTACCTTTAATCATGTCTGAGTAGTTTTCTTAGTCTAGGAATTTAGTAGTTTTTTGAAATTGTTATTGGATCATATTTTGACTTTTAAAGAATTGTGCTTATTTTCATGCTTGGTTTGATTTCGTTCTATCAAGTGTTTGACATATTGTGAGTTAATTGTTTGGCCAAAATTTACTTCCACATTTGAAACAATCGAGTGAACATTCGAAACACGACATTTAGTTGTCGGACTGCTTAATTAGGTATAGCATAACTTCGTCTCGAAAGAGTTAAGAGGGCTAATAAGTAATTAAACTTGGATTAAGTCAAATTAGTTTGAAAGAACGAAGTTTGCTTAGTTTAGGCAAATTTGAATTATTTTGAAATAATATATCAAGTTTCTTGCCAAGATTACAATTTCTCAGAATTAACCAACTAGAGAATAGCACATGTTTGTTTATTCTGATCTAATTCTCTTCCATAATTGCAAAAATTCCTAGATGTTTTTCTCTCATGGATCTCAACAAGTTTATTTGCAGTTGCTAATCGAATCCACTTGAAATTGAGTTTTGCTTAGCATAATCTGACAAGACTAGGCTTGATAGATTACTTGAGTCCCTGAGGAATGATATCTTTATCTATACTATGAACACTCGTGCGCTTGCGGCAGTGTTGATCAAGTTTTTGGCACCATTATTGAGAACTAAATTGCTAACTATTGAGTATTATCTTAAGAACATGACTAAGCATTTTTATTGTTTTGCTTCGTTTTGTTTTCTTGTTATATTTCTTTTTCCTGTTTAATTGCGCTGGTAGTGTTGGTGAAAGTACTTGCAGGAATTTTTCCTAGTTTATACGAAGTCTGATTTTGTACGAGCCCGATCCAAAAATTGAGAGGACTTTTTGCTTAAGGAGGAAAAAGCAAAGGATCGAAGAATGAAGGCAGGAAGGAAGAAGGAATTCAAGCATGACAGGTGAAGAAAGAAGGTCCCTTTATGATTTCGTTACTCCCGGAGTTCAAGGGATCGCCTCAAGCATAGCTCGGCCTGCTGTAGATGCCAACAACTTCGAACTCAAGCCAGCGCTTATTTCCATGGTGCAGCAATCTCAATTCGGCGGAATTCCTTTGGAAGATCCGAATCTACACCTCTCGGTCTTTTTAGAGGTGTGTGACACGCTAAAGTTAAACGGAGTCTCCAGTGATGCGATTCGCCTGCGCTTATTTCCTTTATTATTGAGGGATAAAGTGAGGGCTTGGTTGCACTCTTTGCTGTCTGGTTGCATAACAACTTAGGACGAGTTGACAAGAGCTTTCCTCACCAAATTCTTCCCTCCAAGCAAGACAGCGAGCTTGAGAAATTAAATCACCAACTTCTTGCAAAAAGAGGATCAGACGCTCTATGAAGCCTGTGAGTGTTTTAAAGATTTACTGCGTTTGTGCCCCCATCATGGTCTTCAGCGCTGGATGATTGACCAGGCCTTTTATAACGGTGTGATCCAAGGTGTGAGGTCCATTATCGATGCGGTAGCAAATGGAACTCTAATCAGTAAGACCGAGAATGAAGCCTATAACCTTATTGAGGAGATGTCGCTTAATAACTTTCAATGGTCCACTGAACGAGCTGACCCAAGTGGGTTAGAGGTAAGCTTGAAGTTGATGCTTTTACTTTACTTTCTGCTAAAGTAGATGCTGTGACTAAAAGATTGGACGAACTGAATGTTAATGCTGTAAACTCTAGGGCCCCATCCCCTTATGAGATTTGTGATTCAATTGGGCATATATCTTTGCACTGCCCAGTTGGGAATCCCTTTTCCCAGGGCCCGGATGAAGTTAATTATGTTCAAAATTTCAACCTAAGACCGACCAATGACCCTTGCCCTAATACCTATAATCCAGGTTGGAAGAATTACCCGAATCTCTCTTATAGGTCAAATCCAAACCCTGTGAATATGTCCTATATGAATGCTAAAGTACCCCCTGGTTATCAAAGACCCTCATTCCCTTCTTAGATGGCCCAAAAATCAAATTTAGAGTTAATGATGAAAAACATGCTTATGGCACAACAGAAACAAGATGAGTACATAAAGCAATTAGCCTCCAAGGTTGATATGCTTACCACTCATAATAGGATGTTACAGACCCAGATTGCCCAGAAAGCTGCTTTTTTATCTGCACCCCTAGATAAACTTTCTAGTAAGAATGGACCCAACCTTCATGAGTATTGTAACTGTGTCACCATGAAAGAAGATGAAGAGGACCTAATTTGACTCTGAGGAAGTACCTAAGGAAGAGGGTAGAAAGATAACTATGGCTGGTAGTAAGGAAAGCAACTATAGTGGCAAGACTGCCACATTTGTAGATAATGACTCTATTCAGAACCCCGCTATTTTCCCCCCTAAGCTTCCTGACCTAGGTAGTTTTTCTATCCCATGCGTTGTGGGAAAGATAGAGATTGAAAGAGGGCTATGTGATTTAGGTGCAAGTGTCAGCATAACGCTTTACTCTTTGTTTCATAAGCTACACTGAGGACCGTTACTAGCCACCCCCTTTTTACTACAGTTGGCTGATGGTTCTGTCACACAGCCCATAGGCAGGTTGGAAGATGTTCCTGTCAATATATGAGACATTTGGGTGTTAGAAGACTACATTGTAGTCGATATGCCTGAAACTGATGATGCCTAAATTATCCTAGGTAGGCCTATTTTGGCAACAGCTGGTTGCTATATTAATGTAAGAGAGGGCCATATTTCTTTTAAGGTAGCAGAGAGGTTTGTTGTATTTAGTCCTAGGAAGAAGGATGCGGTTTCTCCTTATTCTTCTATATTGGATGCATTACCCCTTTCCCCTGAGTATGATATGGAGGATATCTTGCATGACGAAGATCCTTCTGGTTCTGAATGGATTTCATATGAGGACCCTAAGCAAGGGTATGTTAGGGTGTAGTTTTCAGCTCCTATGCCACCTAACAATCCCGAGGTTGAGGCCCCTACTCCTAGTGATTCTTTGCTAAGTGACTATTGCAGGTTTGCTCGAGTTGTTCATTCTATGCCCCAATTGGAAGGTTTCGATGTCGATTTTGATGTAGGGATTGAGCAAGTAGATGGTAGCTGCCTGATGGGCAAAGAGAGCAATTTGTTTTGTATGTGGATGGTGCATAGTGGCACCAAGTTATGAAAACAAAAGACCCGTGGCCAGAATTGCTAAGATGGTGCCTTCAACTGCAGAAGTTTTTTTTGGTGGTTTCTGATAAAGGTGATTCGGACCAAGCCCAGAACAAGCGTCAAACTTTTGATCTTAAAATAGCGCTTCTTGGGAGGCAATCCAAGTTCTTTCTTATTTTTCTTTTTCCTTTTCTGTTTTCCTTAGCTTTGTTGTTTTTGTAGTTTGATAGAAAAAAGAGAGTACGAATAAGACTTTGGAAAAAAAAGAAGAAAACGAAAAAAAACACAAAAGAACCAAACCAAAAAGCACCAAAAGAAAGTGTTTATGAATAAAATATTTAGCACCATGGCCAAAGCCCCAAACCCACAGCCCGTGGGATGCCAAACTAGAAAAATATTTTTCGGCCCAACAGATACCACGGACGGTCCGTGGTGAGCCGCTACAGGCCATGGTCTAGGTTTTTGACCGCGGTGCCCGTTCCCCTACCCCTCATTTATTCTTCAACCTTCGAGACATTCTCTCTCTTCCTCCCTTCTCTCTCTCTAAAACCTCCATAACCAATATCTGCAATCTCCCTGAACTCTTCTCCATTTTTCTTCACTTTCACGCCGAATTCCTTCTTTTCAATTAATCTCTCCATTTTATCCACAAATTTTATTCTTTTTTCTTCTTCTTCTTCTTCATCAAAATTCATCTCACCATCATTCATCCACCATACCCATCCTTTTTCTCTCTCTAATTCTTCACATTTTTAGTTATTTTCTTCAATTTTCTAGGTTTTAGCTCTTACTTTTGGTTTTTGTTTTGTTTTTTGTTAAGTTTTGTAACCATGGCACCAAACAAAAGGCAGAGGAGCACCAAGGAGGTTGGTTCATACAGCCAAGCACCACTCCAACCTCAAAGAACATCAAGAGCGTCAACCAATGCGCGTGCTAGAGGTACATTCTTCACCCTCTCAGTTTGACTCATCCTGATCATATTGCTAGGTATAACTGTTTGAATAGACGTGTAGTGGTAACAACTAGATGGTATTATGAGGATTTGTTGGCCTGATTGGGAATGTTAGATGATATGTTTTGCTAGAGGTGGTATGAGCCACTTTTTAGAACTTAAAGAGTATACATATAGGGACTTGACCTTAGAATTTTTAAGTACACTCCATGTTCAGGTCACTAGATGACCATAATGTCAAGTTGGATATATATCATTTTATTTGCAAGGACAGTTATATGAACTGAACTTAGGTACCTTTAACAATATTTTTGGATTTTGCCCTAGCATGGACTTATTGCACCGTCAAGTCCCCTGCGAATTCAACCCGAATGCATTTTGGGGTGAACTTTCGGGGAGTGTTAGGTATAGTCCCAGTTCATTAAAATGCATGCATATTACGAACCTCTGCATTAAAGCAGCTCAGCGTATCCTTGCTTGTTCTTGTTTGCTCAGGACAATAGTCTGAATATCCCGAGACTTTCTGAGTTTTACTTTCTATCCTGTACGCTAGATGGTGTCCAACTTCACCCTGGTTCATTCTAAGCTAGGCAATTACATAGTGCTGCTGTTAACACTAAAGATAGGATAGTTATTGGTGAAATAATAACTACAATCGCTAGAATCTTGGTTGTTGAGCCCAATCCCGAGGATAGAGTTTCTGGGTCTGAGCGGCTTGACCAAACTGCTTTTGCGATTATGAATTTTTGCAAAGTTGGGGCTGTCCATTTGTGTTGGATTTACCATAGGGACTAGCTATTGCCGTTTCCCAATGTCGATCGTACTACTTTGCTTCATCGAGGTAACCTTTACTAGGTGTCTGGTGATGATGAGATTGTTCAACCTGTACCCCACCAACCCGCCCCTCACTCTAGTCAAGCAGACCCTAGTTCTTCCTCTCAACTGCCCCCACCTGACCATTCAGATATTTAAGTCACCCCTAGGTCCATTCAAGAGGAGTAAGTTTCCTTCGCACCTTTGTAGCTTCAGAGAGCACTGCTCTTCGGGACTTTGTGCAAGAGTGCCACGATGAGCTTCGTGGATTGCTTGCTTCTCAGACCCAATATTTCTAAGAGGGCATGTCTGGAGACCTGGTGAGATTGGCATATCTCATATAGACAACCACCCCATCCTCTTCCACCTCCTCTTCTTTGATTTTGATTTCTGCTACCCCCTTCCCCTTTATGATGTGCCCACATTGAGGGCAATGTGTGATTCAAGCATAGGGGAGTTAGTTATTACATTTGGCGTCTGATGCCTGTTTCTTTTTGTTTTTGTTTGGTGTGTGTTTGTTTGTTTTTGCTTGGTACATAATTTTTAGTGGTAGTTTTGGTAGTTTTAGTTTTAGTTTTAGTTTTGTTTTAAGTAGTGCATTTAGCTTTCTTCTAGGTTGCATTTTAGTTTCTTTCTTTTGTAAGTTTCTCTTGCATTTTAGTTTGCATTATCTATAGG
Organism: Carnegiea gigantea; assembly: GCA_029747015.1. Taxonomy (NCBI): domain Eukaryota; kingdom Viridiplantae; phylum Streptophyta; class Magnoliopsida; order Caryophyllales; family Cactaceae; genus Carnegiea; species Carnegiea gigantea. The sequence continues at coordinate 30,915 of JAKOGI010001397.1, forward strand.
AGCGTGCATGCATAAAAAAAAAACATACCAAAAGAAAATGCAAAAAAAAAATATAATAAAAACAAAAATTTAAAAAAATCTTTTGATGATGATCTTTATAGATTTGCTAGCTTTCTTTGGTTAGTTTGATCCTTTGATTTGCCCAGATTGTGCATAAAAGTTTATGAATGAATTTTCGAACTAAATTCTATGTTTTGACCATATGTTGAATGCGAATTGATTTTCCACATGAGTCTTTACATGAACTGCTAGCATGTGTGCTAGTGAGCTAGTTTTGCTGTGGTAGATGTCCCCTGAGATTTTGAGCCTTTAAAGACTGTTTATCATTATTAGTCTTATATGTTCTTTCATGTGTGACTCTTTCTTGACATCATATCTTTAGAACTTACTTTGAGTCTCATTCAAGACCACATTTCGCATATGCATTTAGGCAATATGATTGAGGCATTTTTCTTTCTTTGATTTATTCGAAACCCACGGTCAAATGGCCATTTTTGTTATGTATTTTATCCTTTGTTAGCCCCTTTGAACCTGTAACCATTTTCTTGATCTGCACCTCCTACTTTTAGCCCATGGCCTACTTGTCTTACCCTTAAGCCAAGGCTAGAGGAGCATTACATTCTTTTGTGTCAAGTTTGATAGGGTGTAAGCAAGGTGGATTGTTACTCTTTTTAGTGAATTTTGGCTGTTTGGTGCAGGGATGCAAAATTTGATAAATCCCTTTTTTGTTATGTAAAGTTTAGAGAAGAGTTCAATGTTAAAGTTCGTTATGGAATTTTCTTGACTATTCCTCTTTGAAAGTAATCAACAAAAAAAAAAGAAAAAAAGAGGGAAAAATTTTTTTTTCAAAGAAAGTGATTAGCCTTGGTGGGAATGTAAGATATTTGTGATTTTTAACTCCATCTCTTTTCATTTTGGGATTTAGTTTGTTGATGAGCTGATATGATTCAAGGAGCATGTAGTATAATGCATCGAAATTGTTTAAGCTCTTAATCTATGGCTTTTAGCTCCTCTTTGTTTCCCTCTTTGCTTTATCCTAGGCCCCATTACATCCCTATGAAAGTCCTCATGATTGTTTAATGTATTTGCATTTTAGTTGTGGCGAATTGGAGAATTCTGTCAAGCTTGTGGTAGATTTGTTACAAAGGAATGAGAATTGCGAGAACCCTTATATATATATACATTGTCAAACACATAAGTGCTGAGTGCCACATAATTATAGTGAGGTTCTACTGGCCTTGCTAGTTTTACTCGTTTCATGTGCTAGAATGATTGTATTTGACAATTTGGAGGGCGAATAGTTCAAGTTGTGTATTATGGTCTACAAAACATTTTTGAAATTTCATTCCTTATTCTGTTTGTTAATGATATTTTTGCATCTTTTTGGGCTACCTTTGGATCATTCTTGCCATTTGAATATTGTTTATATCTATCCTGAGGATGCTGTGTATTTCTTTAATGCTTATATTGCTTGAGGACAAGCAATAGTTTAAGCATGGAGGAGTTTGATAAGTGCTTTATATGCACATTTTTTTAGGGCTATTTTACCTCGTTTTTAGAAAAAATTTGTGCTTAATGACGTTATTTACTCTCATATTCTCGATTTACACTTGGGTAAAGTTCTTTTATGTGTTTTGCAGTATTTTTAGTCCTTTTACCGAGCATTTTCCTATTAATGGTTGTGTTTTGGCCTCCCCCATGGCAATCCATGAGTTGTCACGACCATAGAGCAAAGAAAGAGCAGACTTTCAGATCCAGCACAGACTACAGTCAGCCCGTGGTGGAGCCCATGAACCGTGGTGCGCCTATAACTGTTGTCTCTTCGTTTTCCCTCAACTGTGTGGCTAAGATCAATCGAAGTCCCCTATAAATAGAGACATTCTGCAGCATTTCAAAACACACTCAACTTCAACTCAATTCCAAAGCAAAGCAAAGCAAAGCAAATAGTTTAGTTTAGATTAATTTTCGCTCTAATTTTGTTAGTTTAGCTTTGAGTAATTTTTGAGCGTGAAAAGGTTTGATTCTAAGGCGGTTCTAAAGCCCTTGGTGAAGGCCATCTCAGTCGAGTTCATTCCGCTCAAGATTTCGCCGATCTTTTTGGTTAGTTTATCTTTAATCATGTCTGAGTAGTTTTCTTAGTCTAGGAATTTAGTAGTTTTTGGAATTATTATTGGATCATGTTTTGACTTTTAAAGAATTGTACTTATTTTCATACTTGGTCTGATTTCGTTCTATCAAGTGTGTGACATGTTGTGTAGTTTATTTTTTGGCCAAAATTTACTTACACATTTGAAACAATCCAGTGAACATTCGAAAGACGGCATTTGGTTGTTAGACTGCATGATTAGACATAGCATAATTTCGTCTCGAATGAGAGATTTATGTGTTAGGAGGGCTAGTAAGTAATTGAATATATTAAACTTAGACCAAGGCAAATTAGTTTAAAAGAACGACGTTTGCTTAGTTTAGGCAAATTTGATTGATTTCGAAAGAATGGATCAAGTTTCTTGACAAGATTAAAATTTCTCGGAATTAACCAATTAGAGAATAGCACATGTGTATTCATTCTGATCCAATTCTCTTCCATAATTGCGAAAATTCCTAGATGTTTTTCTCTTATTGCTCTAAACAAGTTTATTTGTAGTAGTTAATCGAATCCACTTGAAATTGAGTTTTTCTTAGCATATTCTGACAAGATTAGGCTCGATAAATTAAGGAACAATAGCTTTATCTATACTACGAACACGCGTGCGCTTGCAGCAGTGTTGATCAAAAGCCTAATGAGCTAAGAACTACCCACCCGGGCGAAGGTGCATAAGGAGAAAAGCGAAAAAAAATCAAGAAAAGAACGATGGAAAAACAAAGAGCAAAAATAAAGGGAGTCATAAACTAGGTGGAGGAGAGCTTTTACTCATTTCAGCCTAGCATTAGGAGTCAATACACTTTGCACGGAACATCAAGGTGTACAAATCATGCCATTGTGTTGCGTGGGGTGAAAAATATTTGAAAGATTTTGTGGGTACATCTTTTGCAAACCCTCATGAGACTTCACTCGTCCACTTGGGGGAATCAAGGGGTTTAAAGGGCTTGTTGCATGCACTAAATACACTGATGATTGCTACGAAAGTGAGTTAGTTTCCTAGGTTAGATTTTCTTTTGTCTTGCTTGAGGACGAGCAAAAGATAGGTGTGGGAGTATTTGTTCGGTGCTTAATTGTCACATTTTACATGTCCCTTTCACCTAGTTTTAGCTCGCATAATAATATAATCTTTAGAATTTTTGCTTGTTTTATTTACTTTTATAGGTAACAAGATCAACTAGGCAAGTGCCATGAAAAGGAGCAAAAAAGAACAAAAGAAGAACGCACAGCAACGCACGATAGAAGGTCAATCGACTGTCCGACAAGCGTCGCCCCCAAGCCAGTAGCAGTCACCCCCTAGGTTACCCATGTGCTGTTTTCTTCCTAGCTCAATTCGTATAAAAGGGGCTTGTTTTAGGACTTTTGTGGGGTTCCCCTCGGGCGATTTTTAGAGGATATTTAGGTTAGGTTTGGTGAATAAAAACCTCATTTGGGGGAATTAGATTAGTGAGATTAGGATTTGTTTTGCTTGTTTGGATTCAAGCTTGTGGATTCTCAAGTTCATTCAATCAAGCTAAGTTTCCTCTTCTCTTTCTCTCTCTATTTTTGTATGTTTTGTTCTATTTGTGATTATGTTTGATTTGTTGTTTTGCTTGATAGTGTTTAGTTAAATGTTTAGTTTTTATTATTAATTTATGCTTATTAGTTTGTGAGATTTTGTTATTGCTTTAATTTCCTCACTAGTTCATATTTGTGTTCATGTTTGTGTGTTTAGATGTAATTAGGTTTAATTGTATTTTATGATGATTGGCGATTAGTTTGATTGACTTGGATTGTGATTAGCCTCTTGATAGCTAATTAGGCTAGGAGTAGGCCTAACCACACCCAATTTATGCTTAGAACGTAGAGTTTTTTCTAACGCCCACCAAGCGTTCGATGAAATGCCTGGGAGAGCTTTCATCTATATTTTTGGGTGATTGACTCATGTTGAGATGTGAGGTCAATTAGTTAGTGTGGAAGAAGGGATAATCGGGTTTGAGACATGAAAATAGTCCCGATCTTAGCTAGATCCGAGGGTGGCTAATTTTGTGATCTAATTGGGCTAACCCTATGAAAATTGGTGGTTAGACTAATTAGACTAGCTTATAACTCTTGAGATAGGGCTTGGGTGGTCTTCGATAGTGCAACCGACCATCTCTTGTTTTTAGTTGAGGTCAGGTAGGTTAGGACTCATCTTGGCTATTTAGTTCATCCATTGGTCAAACCATAGTCTCAAGCCACCTCTTTTGCCTTTATTTGTTTAGTTTAGCTTTGATTTCATTTTCTTCCTTGGCCTAGATTGAGTCGCTCTAGCTAATCTCGATACTTGATACCTAAATCCCAGTGGACGATACCTCAAGTACTCAACAGTAGAACTTTATACTTGGGTTATAAAATTAAAACTCGAATTCTTCCTACCAGTCCTCGACACTTGAAAGAGGGAGGAGATGGGGTAAATTGACCATCTATCCATGCTTATTCCAAGCTAGGGCAAGTTTTATAAGGTTAGTAATTAATTTGCTAGCGCAGTTGTGTTGTTAATCCAACATGAGTGCTTTAGTCCTCTTATTTTTCAACACATTCTTAGTTGTTATCATTTTCTTAGTTGACAGTTGAATCTCCAATCTTAATTTCCCTGGATTGAGTAGATTAATTAATTTTTGTTAAACCAAAAATTATATTAATTTATACCCTTTTATTACCTAAAATTTGCTCAAAATAAAGTAGTAGATTAGAATTTTAATGTACTTTTGTTTATTTTGAGGAATTGGAAAAACTTGGAAAAATGATGAATAAATAATGCTCAAATGATTAATATTGGATCAAGTGGAGAAGAAGAAGACTAACCCAGAAACATGAGCCTATCTTGGGCAGCCTCCCTTCTCTCTTTCTCGCTGAGCCTGGCCTAGATGCTCACCACACTCCTCTTCACACTGGGCTCACTAGTTTTCTTCTCATGCGGCCCATCTAGCTCCAACTCGAGGCCCAATCACACCTCCTACTTTTTCTTCTTTCTTTCCCCTTTCTCCCTCCCTCCTCCTCCTCACTCACGCATGGGCCTGGCCTAACACACCTCCCCCCCTTTCTAGTTTTCCTTCTTTGCCTTCTTCCTCATTCAGGCTTGGGTTTCTAGCTTCCTCGCGGACCGGTTCACGTAAAGCCCAACCCTTGTGAAGGTCAATTCCTACTCTCGCTTTCACTTAAGCTGCAGGAGCGCCTTATGTGATGCCGAAAACACCTATTCTCCTTCTTCTTCCTCCTTGTCCCGTAGCCAAAACCTAGAAATCGTGGCTGTTGTGCTTCATCTCCCCTCCTCTGTTGTTTTATTTTCTCTCTTCCTTTATTCATCTTCAATCGTCCTCATCAATTCGCTATTAACACTTTATCATCTCTCATCATCAAGTAGGCATTGAAGGCATGCCGTTGACCATCTGGACTATTACAAGCATTTATAAAATTATTCAGGATTAATGAAGCAATAAAGGTACAGGAGATGGCAGAGAGGTGGAGGATGGATATAGCAGAAATTAGATTGTCCTGAATTTACAACTCCAGATTTAGCCACTGGATTATTTCGCTTGCTTCATTAAAGCTTCAAATCCAATTTTTGGTCATTGAACTTTGTTTTGAAAACGTCTAAAATAGTTGAATTCAAGTAGAACTCTTGCAAATCAGTCTGGAATAGAGCTTGATTTGGACTTGAAGTGTGCATAATCTAGTTCTATTGGAATTTTTTTTAGGGAATTCGTGGTTGACTTTTAGCTCCTTACTCTGGCGGCAATTCAGATTAAGACCCTGGTTTGAGTGGTTTCAATCCTTCCTTACTACTGTAACACCATCATTTGCGTGGTAAAATATCACTTTGAACTAGTTCATGGAACTTTGATGTGTCTGGATTAATATTGATTCAATTCATGATTTCCTGTTGCTTTAATTGAATTTAGACTATTTTGATTTTGCTTTTTAGTTGATTTTGTTTTGTCAATTTAATCCTTAGTTTAGATTAGAAATTTTAATTTTGTAATTAATCCTCGAGGACGATACCTGTAACTGCTATGGCGATAAAATCGTGTGCTTGTGGAAAATCACAATAAGTTTTTAGTGCCGTTGTCGGGGATGGTTTTGTAAAATTTGGTTGCCTCGAGTTGTTTGAGTCATTTTTGGTTTAGTTTCATATGTGTGATTTTTGGTTTTGATTGAGTTTTCATTCAATTTTAGTAGTTTAGTATAATTTAAATTTCTTTGTTTTAGATTTTCGATTTGGGTTAACATTTTGATTTTGTTTTTGTTTTAGGTTCAATTTAGTCTAATTTTTAGTGTTTGTTATACTACTGAAAAAACAATACTAACTCATCTATTGAAGTTGTGCAGGAACAAACCAGAAGCAAAACAGAACCATTCCAGTGTTAATTTTTCTGAGATTTTCGGTTACTGTTTGAATTATTTGGAGTAGTTCTGGTGTGAATTTTTCTATGCTGATATTTTTGAAGATTCTACATGATTTTTAGAGTTTGTGTGAATTTTCTGGAATTTTTAGGACTTTATGGAATTTTCTTTAATTTTTGGAACTAATTTTCTATTTGTAAATTTCTGCACAGTTCGGGGACGGAAAAAAATTCGGAAAAAACTATATTCATATCCCTTGTAATTGTGTTGAATATACTGTGTATAGAGTTCTAATTTTGAGAGTTTTATTTTCTGTTTTAATTTTGTTGTTAGATTTGGCTTGTTTAGGTTTTGGTCTATTTTCTATCTTCTTTTAGTTTTATTTGTGTTTTTGTTTTCATTTTATTTCTAGGATTGGATCACTTTTTGTTTTTTTTTTTTAAGGTTTGATTCACTTTTTGATTTTGTTTTGTCTTATAAAAAAAGAAAAAAATTATAAAAATAAAAATCCAAAAAAAAATTAGATAAGAAAAAGGCTAAAAAGATATCCTTTTGTGAGGGTGTGGGATTTACATGACTGGTTGGGTTAAACCCTGAAAGTAGTAGATTTGTTAGGAGTGAACCCAATCTTGACCTAGAACCCGAGCTTAAACCCAAGCCTAGATTAGAATTGCAAGAAATGGCATAAGAGAGATCTTTGAGCGATATCTTCTATTCTCTTAGGACTGCTTTGACATCTTGTTTTACTATGCCTGACATAGGACCAAATGTGACTTTCGAATTGAGACCTCACTGCACTTAGATGTTCCCTAAATTCACGGGTTTAGAGGATGCTTATTTGTTTTTGAGGGAATTTAAAGAAGTATGTTCTATGATGCATTTTCCTAATATCCCCATTGATGTTGTGCGAATGAAAATAATTCCTTTTACTTTGAAAGATTCTGCTAAACGATGGATGTATGGCTTGGCTGCTATTTCTGTTACTTCTTGGAATGATTTGTAAGATTGTTCTTAAGAAAATATTTCCCTAGTGCCAAGATTGTTAAGCTAAGGAATGAGATTAATTAATTTATGCAACTAGACAGGGAATCATTTTGGAAATACTTTGATAGGTTCAAAAATTTATTGGCCCAATGCCCTCATCATAGTTTAGACCAAGCACGATTGTGCTAAATTGTTTATAAAGGACTTGACCAACAGACTAGAACCATATCAGAATCCATGTGTCCGGGTGACTTTCTTTCTGAGAGCGTCACTGTTGCTTGGGAATTTTTAGAAGACTTAGCTAAGAAAACCATACAGTGGGAAACCACTAGAGATGATAGTCTGAGTTCTAGGTTTACAAAGGATGGGTTGCATTATATCTCTAATATGAGTCACTTAGAGTCTAAGATTGCTATTTTAGATATCTCAGACTTCTATGGTGTCATGTTCTTACTGTTAGGCCTTGATATCATTCTTCAAGTGCTTGTCCTTATTTTTCTCACCAGTTAGCAACTGGACAAGAGTAAGCGAGTATGGCTTTTTTGAAACCTAACAATGATCCCTTTTCCCCTTATTACAATCCAGGGTGGAGAAATAACCTTAATTTTTCTTAAAGTAATAGACCAAATGCTGCGATCCCTAACTTCCATCCTAGAATGTTTCTAGAAAACAACTCCTAGCCCATCTCCCATCCTTCTAATTCTTTTCAAAGACCGACTTTTTAAGGTGTGCTCAATGCACCTAGATCTCCACCTCTTGTAGCTCAAGGCCAACCTCCTCTTGGTTACACCAACATTGATAAGATTGACAGGGAAATTAATAGTAATGTGGAGAGAACTATTAATGCTAATATAGAAAGAATGATGAGAATGATGACTGAACCGTTTTCCCAGGTAGCATCATCTTTTAGGGAGTCACGTGCTTTTCTAAGTCAGCCTGAGGTGAACCCTAAGGGTCACACCTCTTCTTTTTCTGGTGCTAACCCTAGTGAGCCTGTGAGGAAAGTGAATATAGCTATATCTCTTCAATCTAGTTGGGATGTTGATAATCAAGTGAGAAATCCTAATAAGCCCTACATGTATCCTTACCATTTCTTCCAAAATTCTCCTTCTTCTTCTTTTTCTTCTTTTTCTTCTTCGAAAATTAGTTCATCCAGTAAGTCAGGGATGCAAGTAATGGTGTCCCTAATGATTCTGATAATCCTCTACCTTCTGAGTCACCTTCCAACAAAGAGGAGCCTAAGGAGAAAGATTCTTCTAATTCAGTTGATCCTTCATCTCCTAAGGATTCATCTTCTCCTTCTTCTGTTAAGAAAGTCTATAAGCCTTTACCTCCTTTTCCCCATAGGCATAAAAAGAAAGATCAAGCTCATGTTGTAAAGATAAAAGTGACCTTCTCACAAGTCAAAATCAATATTCTTTACTCAATGCTATTTAGCAAATGCCTCCATATGCTATATTTTTAATGGATCTATGTACGACCAAGAAAGTCACTAGTGTCCCTAAGAAGAATTTCCTACCCTCTAGCGCTAGTTCCATTCTTTCTTATCAGATCCCTGTGAACTATGAGGATCCTAGTTGCCTTACTATTTCTATAGTTATAGGGGATCATCTTGTTCACAGAGCTTTGCTTGATGTAGAGGCCAGTGTCAATTTAATACCCTTCACTGAGTATGAGAGGCTAGAGTTAGGTGAGCTAAAACCTAGCAAGATGATCATGTAATTAGCTGATAGATTAACCAGGTTTCCTAGGGGTATAGTTGAGGATGTGCTTATTAAAAATGGGTGAATTTATTTACCCTGTGAACTTTGTTGTGATTGAGACTGAGAAGGTGTCCAATGTAGTTAGTCAAGTCTCTGTGATTCTAAGGCGTCCTTTCTTGGCCACTGCCAATGCCATCATCAATTGTAGGAATGGTATAATGAGATTGCTTTTTAGCAACATGAGCTTAGAGTTGAACATCTTTAACATGTAAAGACAGCCTTCTGGTTTTGATGATAGGAAGTTTTCTACTCTTAATTGGGTAAAAGATCATGTATTTGATGATGATTTTGATGATATGTTTGATATTGAGTGTGAGCCTTTTTTACGGATGATGAGCCTAAATATGATGTGTTTGAATTTAATGACATGTACTCTACTACTGACTGTCTGCTTACTTCTGTCTCTGAATCTACTTCTAAGTTTGTGTCCCTTCCTACTCTTGAATTGAAACATCTTCCTAACCCTCTTAAGTATTCATTCCTAGGACCCGACGAATCATTACCTGTGATTATTGCTTCTAATCTAGACTGGGACCAAGAGCATAAATTGATTGCTTTCCTTGGAGAGAAGAAGGAAGCTATAGGTTGGACTTTAAGAGATATGAAGGGTACTAGTCCTTCCATTATACAACATAGAATTCATTTAGGAGACAACGCTAAGCTATATCAATACCCTCTAAGACATTTGAACCCAACCTTGTAGGATGTAGTTAGGAAGGAATTACTGAAGAAGTTAGACCATGGGATTATTTATCCCATTTCTAATAGTTAGTGGGTTAGCCCTGTTTAAGTTGTTCCTAAGAAGACCGGTATTACCGTGATTAAAAATGACAAGAATAAGTTAGTCCCTACTTGAGTTTAATTTGGGTGGCATGTTTGTATAGATTATAGGAAATCGAATGCTGCTACTAGGAAGGACCATTTTTCCCTTCCATTCTTGAACTAAATGTTAGAGAGGTTTGGAAGACATTCCTTCTATTGTTTTTTAGATGGATATTCCCGCTATACCCAGATCTCTACTGCTTCTGAGGATTAGGAAAAGACTACTTTCACCTGTCCATTTGGAACTTATGCCTTTAGGACTGTGTAATGCCCATGCTACCTTTTAGTGCTGCATAACTTCTAATTTCTTAGATTTAGTTAAGCAATGTATGAAAATTTTCATGGATGACTTTTCTGTGTTTTGGTCTTCCTCTTATGATTGTCTGTCTAATTTGAGAAAAGTGTTGGAAAGTGTGGGGAGAGAAACTTGACGTTGAACTGGGAGAAGTGTCACTTCATAGTTAAGAATGGGATAGTCTTAGGCCACATTATTTCTAGAGATCGGATTAAAATAGATAAGGCTAAGACTGATTTGATTCTCAATCTTCCTCCTCCCACTTGTGTAAAAGAGGTCAGGTCTTTTCTTGGACATACTGACTTTTTTCACCGTTTCCTTAAGGACTTTAGTAAGGTAGCAAAGCCTTTGACTAACTTGTTAGCTAAGAATGTGCCATTTCACTCTTTGTGAAGTGTCTTGTGGCATTTACTACACTTAAGGAGACCTTGACCTCTGCTCTAGTTCTTCATCCTCACATCTGGGGGGGAGCCACTTGAGTTGATGTGTGATGCATCTGATTATGCTATTGTGTTTTAGGATAGTGTGTTGATAAGAAGCCCTATATTGTCTATTATCTAGTCACACTTTGAATGATGCCCAACTCAGTTACACTGTTACTGAGAAAGAATTTTTAGCTGTGATCTTTGGTTTTAAGAAGTTTAGACCTTATCTAATTGAATCTCATGTGATTGTCTATACTGATTACTCTGCTCTTGAGCACCTTCTTTCTAAGAACGATGCTAAGCCTAAACTAGTGCGATGGATCTTGCTTTTGCAATAATTTAATTGTGAAATTAGGGATAAGAAAGGTTCTGAGAACCTTGCAGCTGACCATTTATCTAGGATACTCTATGATAGAGAGACTAAGTTGAGTATTTTTAAATGCTTCCCTAATGAGAAATTATATGCTATCCACTCTGATTCTTAGTATGCTGACATTGTGACCTACTAGTTTCTGGTAGGATCCTTGAGGGTTAGACCAGGAATGATAGACATAGGTTCTTCCACCTCGTGAAATTCTTTGTTCAGAATAACTCTTATTTGTTAAGTACTATTCTGACTAGGTTTTAGAAGGTGTATTCCTGATAATAATGTGAGGAGTGTTCTTTCTTTTTGTTATGACCAGGAATATGGGGGCATTTCAGTGGAAGGAAGACTGCACCTAAAGTTCTTCAATGTGGTTTCTATTGGCCGATCCTATTTAGGGATGCTTTTGAATACTATAAGAGTTGTCCTAGATGCCAACAGTTTGGTGTAATAAGTAGGAGAGATACAAAGCCAATTAATCCCATCATTATGTAGAGACTTTCAATGTTTGGGTATAGATTTCATGGGACTATTTCCATCATCTTTTGGGAATAAGTATGCTTTATTAACTGTGGACTATGTGTCTAAATGATTTGAGGTCATCCTTATTGGGAGCAATGATGCCAAGGTGGTTGTGAAGTTCCTTAGGGAGAAGATCTTTGTCAGATATGGCATGCCCCGAGCAATCATGAGTGATCAGGGTACCCCCTTTAATAACCGATCTTTTGATGCCTCACTGAGGAGGTATGCCATAGTCCATAGGCTTGCTACCCGCTATCATTCCTAAACTAGTAGCCAGGTTGAAGTGTCCAATTAACAAATTAAGCCGATTCTAGAGAAGACTGTGAGCAAAAATAGGAAAGATTAGGCCGACAAGCTTGTAGATGCTCTTAGGGTGTATCGGACGGCTTTCAAAACTCACTTGGGTATGTCATCTTATAGAGTTATTTATGGTTAGGATTGTCATCTCCCTATTGAGATAGAGCATAATGCTTGGTGGGGCATTAAGTTGCTCAATTATGACTTGACTGAGGTCGGTGAGGAGCAAAGACTGCAACTGAGTGAGCTTGAAGATATATGAGCTGAGGCTTACAAAAGTGCTCGATCTCATAAAGAGAGGGCTAAGTTGTTTCATGACAAACAAATCCTTAGGAAAGAGTTTGCCATAGGAATAAAAGTACTCTTATATGACTCTGAGCTTCATTTATTTCTAGGGAAATTGAGGTGCTGATGGACGGGTCCTTTTCACGTGTCTTTCCCTATGGTACAGTTGAAATTCAGGATTCTGATAGCGGTGCCAAATTTAAAGTGAATGGCCAATGATTGAAGCACTTTCTGAAGCTTCCAAGTAAAGAAAATGTGGAGTGTCTGATGCTCCGCAAGCCGAGCTCTTATCAGTGATGTAATTCTGAGATAGCTTGGGTGTACTTAGTACCCGACCTGGTTTGCTTGAGATTTGTTTCCTTCCTTTCTCTTTTTCTCAGTTTTCTTTTCTTTTGTTTTGGATATTTGGATACTTTTTAGCTTATATCTCTTGTGTGTACATATTTTGTACGTTAGTTTTTCATTGTCTTTTGTTTTTGGGTCTTCTTTTTTTTTTTTGTATATTTGTTTTAATTTCTAGTTTTTATTTTTGTGTTTTATGTTTCTTTCACTCCCAATGAGGGCATTGTCTGATTTAAGTGTGGGGTGGGGACACTTTGTTTCAAAATTTAGGAAAATGAAAAAAAAATTGAAAATTTTGAAAAATCCAAAAAGATTTTTGTTTTGTTTTTAGGGAATATATATGCTATTTCCAATTGACTATGTTCTCTTGTACTTATTATCAGGTTGTATATAGATGTGATGTGTGAAATGATAGAACTTAGTCCTAAAATGTGATGTGTGTGTATGATCCTTACCCCCGACATTATTTCTAAGCAAGCTTGACTTGGTAGATAACCCATGAGATTTTGAGTCTTAAAGACTAATTCATCATTTTAATCATATTTTTCTTTCATGTGTGTCTCTTCATGATTAAAACCCTAAAACTTACTTTGATTCTCTTTGAAATCATACTTAGCATATGCGTAATGATAATACGATAGAGGCATTCTTCATTTTGCAAATCACATACCCAAATTGCCACCATAATTTGAATGTTTTTACCCTTTGTTAACCCTTTGAGCCTTGACCCTTCTTGTTATGAACCCTTCACTTTAACCCTTGGCCTAAACGCATTTCCTATATCTAAGCCAAGACTAGTTGAGCAACACTTCATTATTTGGTGGGTAGCGTTTAGGTATTTTATGTAATCAGGGGTTTATTTTGGTATATGTTGGGATTTATCATTGTGACCATTTGGAATTGGAGTTGTATTATTTCTGTACATGCCATTCATTCACTTTCTTAATATAAAAAGACAGAAGGAAAGAATGAAAAAAAAATGAAAAAAATTGAAAAATTGAAAAATTAAAAAAGTTGAAAAAAATCTCAAAATTTCAAAAACATGAATGTTATCGTTGCATATGCTTATTTCCAATGGTTCAATTAAGTGGGGTGCGTTCGTATTTTATTTTGAGAAAGTGTGTGATTATTATACTTAGTGTATGTTTCATTAGCTATGGCTTTTAGCGCCTCATTTCTCAAATTATTTGTCTCTCTTTTATCCTTAGTCCTTAGCCCAATACAACCCTAAAAAGTCCTCTTGATTATTATTTTGCATTCTGTATTTTAGTAGTGAAAAATTGAGAATCTTAGCAAGCCTATGGTAGTTTGTAGGATTGGAAGAGAATTGAGTGACCCTTGTATAATTTAAACACATGAGTAGAAGTGTTCTACATTTCCCTAAAGTGAGGTTTTATCAGTCACATTTGCACATAATTTTTAAGTGTGGTGAAAGATTATATGTAAATGTCACCAGTGGGGATTAAGGAATTCTTGATGTGTACATTGTGTTTATATGTGATCTAATTCTTTGGCTCCTTGAGTGACATGGTTGATTAGAATATGTATATATGTTTTCCCTTATGTTGTATGTATAAGTTTTTGTAAAAATAAAAAAGATATTTGATTTTCTTTTTATTTTTATGGATTTTGTGGGTATATCTTCTGCAAACCGTCATGAGACCTTACTCATCCTCTAGGGGTAACCTAGGGGCTTAAAGGGCTTGTTGCACATGTCAAGTGCAACCATGATTCCTAGAAGGTGAGTTACAGTTTTATTTTCTCGGATTGTTAGTTTTATTTTACTCGAGGACGGGCAAAACTTAAGTGTTGAGATATTTGTCAAACCAGAAATTATGTTAATTTATACCCTTTTATTATCTGAAATTTGATCACAATAAATTAGTAGATTAGAATTGTAATGTACTTTTGTTTATTTGTAAGAATTAAAATAATTTGGGAAAAAGATGAATAAATAATGCTCAAATGACTAATATGAGGTTAAGTAGAGAAGAAGAAGACCAACCCCAACCTTTGAGCCCAACCCAGGCAGCCTCCCTTATCTCTTTCTTGCTGGGCCTGGCCCAGACGCCCCCCACACAGCTCCTCACATGCCTCTTCACACTGGGCTCGCTAGTTTTCTTCCCCCGTGGCCCATTTAGCTCCTACTCAAGGTCCAATCACACCTCCCTACATTTTCTTCTTTCTTTCCCCTTTCTCTCTTCCTCCTTCTCCTTACTCACACGTGGGCCTAGCCGAACATACCTTCCCCCCCTTTTCCAATTTCCCTTCTTTTCCTTCTCCCTTGATTCGAGCCTGGGTTTCCAGCTTCCTCGTGGCTCCTTTACGCGAAGCCCAGCCCTTATGAAGGTTAATTCTTTTTCTCCCTTTCACTTAAACCACACGTGCGCCTTGCGTGATGCCCAGAACACCTCTTCTCCTTCTTCTTCCTCCTTGTTGTGTACCTAGAACTCAAAAATCGTGGCTATTGTGCTTTATCTCCCCTCCTCTGTCATTTCATTTTCTCTCTTTTTTTATTCGTCTTCAATCCTCCTCATCAATTCGGCTATCAACACTTTATCATTTCTCATCATCAAGTGGGCATTGCAGGCGTGCCATCGATCGTCTGGCTGTTACAAGTGTTGACAAAATTATTGAAGATTAATGAAGCAATTAAGGCAGAGGATACAGCAGAGAGGTGGAGGATAGATATAGCAAAAATTGGGTTGTAAATGAATGGTCTTTTGTCTCTCTTCGATTTCCTGATTTTGTAACTCTTGATTTAGTCACTGGATTACATCGCTTGCTTCTATAAAGCTTCAAATCCAGTTTTTAGTCAGTGAACTTTGTTATGAAAAAGTCTGAAATATCTGAATTCAAGTAGAACTCGTGCAAATCAGTCTAGAGTAGAGCTTGATTTAGGCTTGAAGTGTGCAATCTAATCTAGTTCAATGGGAATTGTGTTTTTGAGGAATTTGTGGCTGACTTTTGGCTCCTTATTCTGACGGTCCATTCGGATTACGACCTTGGTTTGAGTGGCTTTAATCCTTCCTTAATCCTTTGAGATCATAGTTTGCTTGGTGAAATATCACTTTGAACTAGTTCATGGAAATTTGATATGTCTGGCTTAATATTGATTCAGTTCATGATTCCTATTGCTTTGATTGAGTTTAGAGTATTCTGATTTTGCTATTTAGTTGACATTGTTTTTGTCAGTTTAATCCTTAATTTAGATTAGAAATTTGCAATTTAATTTCGTAATTCATCCCTAAGGACGATACCCGTGATTGCGACGGCACTAAAATCGTGCACTTGCAGAAAATCGCAACAGTTTAGGTAATTAAAAGCAAGTTCCTCGTGGATATGACCCTTACTTACCATTGCTAATTACATTAGCACCATGCACATATGGTACTTCGTGTAATAAGTTTTTGGCACCATCATCGAAAAACTTATTCTTTTCAATATCAAAAACTGATTAGAAAACTCCAGACGAGGCTATTATTTTTCTTTTTGTAGTTTTTAGATCTTCTTTATTCTTGTATGACACTACTTTCGGTGGGTATGGTCTTTGTTTTATATGCACAGAAGAACTAAGGGAAATCAGAACCTTTCTCCTTTAGATCCTGAGATCGAAGCGATCACGTGAAAATGAGGCAGATAAGCGAAAGGAAGACGAAAGAGTCAAAGATAACGGGTGGAGAGGAGAACATGGTGCTCCGTGACTATGTTGTGCCCAAAGCCACCAGGGCTGACTCCTCCATTGTGAGACCTGCAATTGAGGCACACAACTTCAGGCTCAAAGCCCTTATCACATTAGTAGCGAGGGAATAGTTCGGTGGACACCCCTCGGAGAACCCAATGGGGTACCCACCGATGCCATTTGATTGCGACTCTTCTCATGTTCCCTGAAGGCTAGAACCAGTGATTGGCTATAAAATAAAGAGCCAAACAATGCATCTTTGCGCCTTCCTTGCGAAATGTGACACAATCAAGCTCAATGGGGTACCTACCGATGCCATCTGACTACAATGCTTCCCATGTTCCCTGAAGGCTAGAACTAACGATTGGCTACAGAATGAAGAATCAAACTCCTTCTTTACATGGGACGGTCTCTCGAAGGCTTTTCTTAGCAAGTACATTTCACTTGTTAAAACTGCAAGTTAAGAGAGACTTAAAGACCTTTAGTAGCAAAGTCCATAGAAGTGGCGAAAGCTTTGTTGGAAAAGATGGCTTCTAACAATAATCACCGGTCTAGTGAATGGGCTACCCTAAAAGTATGAGGTTGATGCCCTGATATTTCTAGCTAGCTAGGTGGATGCATTAGCTTAGAGACTTAACAGGGTTGCTACTTTTGTTCTAGGAAACTCTTCTAGTTCCTTAATTGGACTATATACTTTATGTGAGACTTGTGGTATGCAGGGGCCTGCATCTATTGAGTGCTACAATAGTTGTTCTATTATTGAGCAAGCTTACATAACCCTCCCTACAAGAACTCTAACCCTCAACCCTAGAGTTCTATATAGGCACCTGGGTTCTAGTATAGAGCCTTTCACAACCCGCCTCTTGAACCCCTACAACCAAAATCTTAGTTGGACAGTCTCATAGAGTGCTCTATCCAGATCCCAAACAAGACAAATAAAGCTCCTGATGGGTCAATTACTCAGTTGACTTCTAAATTTGAGACTATAGCTTCCCACCAAAAGCTAATGGACAACCAAATTACCCAGATAACCTAGTAGATTAGTATTTTACCCCGACCTAAGGGGCTTCTACCTGGCCAATCTGAAACAAATCCCAGAGGTCACATCAATGTAGTCTCTATGAAGGGTGAGAAGTTAGTAGAGAGCCCTGTGATGGTACTTCAGAAGATGGTCTCTAAATTCTTGTTTCTGCGTGAATAGATGGCATGAAAAAGGGAGAGAGAGTCAGAGTTCGGAGGAGAAGTCACCTCCAGTTCACCCCTATCAGCCACCTCTACCATTCTCTAAGAGGATTATATTATCTAAGCTTAAGCTCGCGTTTACGAGATTCCTAGATGTGCTGAGGATGACCTATGTCAATGAACCATTCTTAGAGGCTCTTAAGGAAGCACTATCATACTTAAAATTCTTGAGAGATCTTCTTTTCAAGAAAGGCAAGCTTGAGGAGGCCGTCATGGTTCATGTGGGAGGGGTACTCAGCGTAGTACCTCAGAGCAAGTCACCATCTAAGTTACAAGATCTTGGCAGATTCTCCATTCCTTGGTCTATGGGAGACCTGCAAATTAAGGGAGCTCTTTGTGATTGGGGAGCTAGTGTGAGGTTGATGTCTCTCTCTCTCTCTCTCTCTCTCTCTCTCTCTCTCTCTCTCTCTTTGCAGAAAGCTTTAGCTTTAGGACCTAAAACCTATCAACATGCCCATTCAATTAGTAGATCACTCTATTAGGCACCCCGTGGGTATTGTGGAGGACACTCCAGTTTAAGTGAGCAAGTTCTTCATCCTATGTGACTTTGTGGTTATGGATATGGATAAGAGTTCCCAGGTCCCTATTATTTTAGGGAGACCATTTCTAGCAGTCATAGGAGTTGTGATTAATATACCTACAGGAAATATATATTTCCAGTTGCGTGAGGAGAAGGTAGACTTCTATTTTCCTCTACCCACTGCCCTTCTGCTTACAGCAGTTTCAGTTCCTATGGTTCCTGCTATTTTTGCTTGTGTTTCTGGGTTAGGGGTGTTTGAAGGAGATGGAGAACACAACATGAGGTATTATGCTCCTTCTCATTTGCCTCAACCGATCTTAACTGACTTTGGAAGCACTACTGTTCATGTTGGGATAGTAGTGGATTCACCACCATTCACTATTTTAGTTATACCACCTCATTTCTCCCCACCACTATCTACTACCCGAGGTAAGGGTCAAGCTAGAGACCTAAAACAAGCAGTCCTTGGGATGCAACCCAAGCATTTACTTGCTTTCAAAAAAAGGGCATTAAAAGAATAAGAGAAGCAGTGTGCCATTATTTCCCCCTCCCCTCCCCCATTTCCTACTTTACACTATAACTTTTCCCCTCCCTTATTTCTTTGCATGTCCTTTTTATTGAGGACAATGAAAATATTAAGCATGGAGGGATGAGCTTGCAGCTCTTTGGATGGAATTGTGGATTTTGTGAGACGATTTGGATCACGTATCTTGCATTTGCATCATGTAGCTAGGATCTTATGTAGTTTTATTACATTATATTTGCAGCTTTCCTTTAGTAGGCCATGTACCTTAGAGCATGTATGTTAGATGTTGTATGATAAGAGAAGAAGTGATTGAGTTGGGAATTTATAAGCTTCACAGGTACTCTTTCTTACCCTGCTCTTCATTATCCTTGTATATTTTATTGCGTTCTTAGTTAGATTTATCATTTTTGAAAATTAAAAATTGAAAAAAAAAGAGTTTTTTAAAACCCCTTTCATGATGACGTGTAAGGTGTGATAATCGATTTTTTGACATGAGTGTGTATTGAGGTGTGGCTTGTTTGGTGTAAATCTGGTGAAAATTAAGTTGGCATCACCATTTTTAATTACTTTACCTTGTGTTGCACGCCAATTGCCCCTGAGATTCATGTTGTTTGACTTGATTGACTTTAATTAGTGGCATATCTTGGGGTAAGTTGCATTGACTATGGTAGACTAACCTGTGAGATTTTAAACTTAATGCCTATTATTATATGTAGGCTCATAGTTCCTTTCTTGTGTAACTTATCTGTAATTACATCTCTAGAACTTGGTTTGATTCTCTTTGAGATTGCATTTAGGATGTGCATATGTTGAGATGATTGAGGCATTATTTGGATTTTATAGTCATATGAGCCTAAAAGCTACCCTTTAATGTATTACATCCCTCTTGCCAGCCCTTCATGTCTTTCCGCATTTGTTGTTGTACCCACATTCACTACACCCTTGGCCTATGCATAATTCTCATACCTTTGCCAAAGTTTAGTGGAGCAACACCTTTACATTAAGTTGGGCATATTTTGAGGATTGATTCGTCTTTAGGGTATTTGCAGTGGTGGTTTAAGATTTGAAGAATTGCCAGTTGTGATTTTGTATTCCCTATGCTACTCACATGTATCATGGTCATGGTTGTTATTTGTTCATTCAAAAAAAAAAAAAAAGAAAAGGGAAAAAAAGAAAAAAAAAGGATTATGAATAAGATGTTTGGCATGGGATTATTCAATAGATACGTTCAACTCCTTCCGTTGTGGTCTTTTATGGGGTTTGTGCTCATTTATCATTTGAGGTGCGAAGTAGGTATCTTGGTATTTATTGTTAAGGAAGTGTTTTTGCTCCCTACTGTTTAATTTTGGCTAGTAGGTCCACTTTTGCTAAATTGATTCCATATCTCACCCTTAACCTTAGCCCCATTGCACCCTTTTTGCAAGTCCTCCAGCTTGACATTCTTGCATTTTGCATAAGTGGTGGAGAATATATAACCCTATCAAGCGTATGATAGTTCCCATGATTGGTTTGAGTATTGAGTGTACCCAAGTTTAAACACCTAAACACTTTCAAAGGAGTGTTCCCCTTTATCCCAAAGTGAGATTCTATCGGTCACTCTTTGTCATCACTTAATAAGGGACATCTTGTCTTACTTTGTGATCAAGATAGGGGGTTTGGTGTGTTGTATTTAGGTAGAGTGGTTTATAGATAGTGGTGTATGTGTTCTATTGAAAATGTTTTGACACCTTGACTTGGATGCCTTTGATGCATGATTATGTTTGATCGATTGGTTATTATTCCTTTGCCAGAGGAGGGTATTTAAGAGTTTAGTCTTGCTTGGGGAAGCAAGAGATAAGCATGGGAGAGTTGATAAACCTTTGTTTTGGCTTCATTTTAGCTCCTATTTGATCCCTTTTCCCCACTAGTTTTATGTTGAATTTTGAGGAGAAAGGGTCAAATTTATTTCTTCGGTCCATATTGCTCTTATAAAGTCATTTTCCTTATTTTCAGGAGTTTCTTCCGCGAAGATAAGGAAATCACTAGTTATGATAGAGAAAGGAAGGCTGTAGGGATGTGTCTCGAGGAGGAAAAGAGGTCCAATGAAGTTCCGAAGGCCATAAAAGCAAGGTCGAAGGGGCCAAGAGAATGCACAGTTGGTTATGCACTATGACACAATGATGAAAAAATCATACAGTGAAGACCCAACTTCCCGAAGCTGCACACGGGCAGCAGTGCTGTAGTGCATGGCCGCGCATCTTCCCAATTTTCGCTATATGAAAACAGTTTTCGAACTTATTTTAGATGCATCTTTTAGTCTATCAGAAAACACTTCTGGAGAGCTAACTTCTACGGTTTATTAGGGAGATTTTGAAGACTCTTTGCATTGGGCTTGTCATCATTTGAAGACTGTATGATGATCATTATTGCATTTCATCCAAGTTTGTTCCTTAATTCTATCTTACTTCGTTATTCATTTTCTAGGGTTTTGTCTTCATTACGTTTATCATGTTAGGTTATGCAATGGTAGGTGCTAATAAGATTAGTGGCTAAATTTCCCAACTTGGGTTGGGATTAATGCCAACTATGCCTACTCGTATAATAACTTGACCCTAACCCATATTTATTTATTTAAATCATATTTATTTAATTAATTAATTATGTTTATTGATTTAATCCCTCATGGTTATTAGTTTATCCAAATCATGTTTACTAATTCAATTACACTCAATTTATATATTTATTGAATTATCTTATGTCATCTAAATTTTTCACTTTCATTTATCATATTTAATCATCCCAGTTGTGGAATACTTCATTTGGGTCCCACTTTGCAATTCATGTTTCATTGATTGTTAATTCAGGTTTTGTTAATTGATTAAATATTAGGTGAATCGATATTAGGCCTTGGTAAGTATAATTTAGTGACTAAATATTTTCTTACCTTCGGTAAACTTTAATCCCGAGCAACATAAAATTTTCCCAACACTTGGAATAATTTTTTTTTAAGCCCAAACTTTCCTTGTTGGGCCCAAAACAAAAGCCCAAAACCTGCCAACTTTATTATTTTACCAATTGCTCATTTTAACACCTAATTTTAATTAGCAAAAAGCTACATTTTGGGTTGGAAATTTTCAGCCACATGTAGGTGATCATCGACAATTTTTACACACAAAAATTTAGCAAAAATAATAAAAACCCAACTCTTCATTTTCTCTCTCTACCTCATGCCCAATTGCATAAAACAGGGACAGCAACCACTTCTGGTGGGTTCTAGCCACTTTTCCAGCCACCTCTCGACTGCCCCGACTTCCCTTACTGCCAGCTATCATGCCCAACCACCCAAATCACTCAAAACAGCCTCCTTCTCCCTCTAATTCAAGCATAAAGTAAGATATACCCAAAATCTCAAGTTGTTCTAGTTTGAGTTTTTGGGGTTGTTTTACTTATGATTATTGTTTATATGATCAAATTGATAGTTATTATGCAATTTTTATTGAGTTTGGAGATGTTTGAAGTTATAGGTATTTGATTAAGAATATGATCAAGTGACTTGCTTTGAACTTACTTTACTTGCTTGTTGTGATCTTTGATGCAAAAAGTGGATTTATTGTTGTGAATGATGATTTTTGAATTCATTATGGAGGCTTGAATGAAGATTGGAATTGGGCATAACCTAGGATTGGCTTGTTGAATTGCCAACTGTCGAAAATTCTGGAAATTATGGGGTTGTCCAAAAATTTCAAAATTTGTACTGTAAATTCTCTATAATATTTCAAAATTTTCGGCAAAATTTCATGAATTTTGGAGGTGTAATCTAAGAGTTATGGAATTTTAAAGAAAACTGTCCTGTTTTGGATACGAATTATGTAATTATGTATAAATGATGTTGTTTGGAGTTTGGATATGTTAATGGCTTCATAAATGGATGTTACGCCAATTTTTGGCAAAGTTGGTGAAGCATGAAAAGTCGTATATGTGACCAAGAGAGGTTGGTTAGACTAATTATGCACGTAAATGAATTTATTAGGAGATTGTGGACATTGATGTAAAGAAATATATTGATTAAGCGAAATTTATCATGGAGTAATTTGGAGTAATATGAGCCAAAATAAGATTACTTACGGGGGGAATGAATATTGGACTTTCATAGAGCTTTTAGCTTGATTAATGAAAAAGAAGAAGACAAGTATACAATTTAGGAGCTTGTTTAGGAGCTTTGAATCAATTATGGATTTTACAAAGAAAATATCAAGTTTAGTGAGCTTAATAGCTTCTATTGAGTTCAATTACTCATTGGGATGGAACTCTATATCTAATGGATTCATTTGACTCATTGGGGTGCAATTCTATATTTAATGGATTTATGAATGAAATATGAGAACTGGGGAGAGTTGTCACTCAGAAACTATATGTATCAGACCAAGTTATTACAGTTTATGCTATTTTCAACCAAGATATGTGTCTGTTAGCCTTAAACCTTTATTACTTACTCAATTCAGAATGTATCAAATGTATTTATCAAACCAATCTAGTGCACTCGCTGTTGTCTTGAACCAAGTGATACCTCAGTGAGCTTTAAACCCTTATCAGTAACCTATCTTAGAAAAGGCCAAAACCACTCTTCCAGTTGTCACCATTAAGGCCTTTTCCTTTTTAATCTCATCTATCTTATTGTGGTTTATTTTACTTTCATTTAACTTTATATCGGATTAATTATTTTCAATTATCCAGTTTTAGGGTTAACTTAGCATAACCTAACTTACAAATTATGTGAGTTACTTACTAAATTTCGATCAAATTTACAAGCTATATGAGTATCATGTACTGACTACACATATCCACAATGGCATTTATGAAACAGAGTCGAAGCCTAGTTATCGTTCCCCATTATGCATAAGTGTTATCAAGTCAGAATATATTTATCAAGTCAGGTGACATTTCTAAAGACGCAAGGTACATCCATTGCCTGTATCTTCAAAAAGCAAAACATGTTTATTAAGTTGCAACTCTTAATGAGTGAGCTTATACAGCGATTTGTCATTTAACTTATGACCCCATCAGTTATTATCTATAGGGCGTCAACCCATTATTTATCCGCACTGCTTCAGGCCAAGTCTTGATCGGATTGACAGGTATACACCTATGTATAGATCATATCATTGCAACAGGTTCACTTCTAGATAATAATGAGCAATTCGGTTTTATATTACTTTCATTTTTATTGTTATTGCGAACTAAATGAATTGTAAAGGCATGTACCTATCAAGAGTGTTTTTACGCTCATTTTATAATACAGGAATATATGTACTGAGTTTTCTCTTAAATTTTCAAATTGTTCTTATGTTTTCCATTTTAGGTGATGAAGTATCACATGTTTCTCTATTTAGCAAGCTCTTTTGGAAGTCATCAGATGCTCACAATGCATTCAGCATAGCATGAATGTTGGGATTTACCTCAAGGTCAAGTTGGGTCTATATTCAATATACTTGTGTAGTATGGAACACAAGTTAGCACATGGTATGATTAAGTCGATCGTATTAAAGTTGAACTATTATAGACTTTGGTCTTGAAGTGTTTCAGTTTAATAGATATTGTAATTGTGAACATGAGTTGCAAGATTAAATGGTTTCAATGAGCCTTGTCTTTATCTGGATGGCGGTAGCACCTTCCATCATTAAGTCTTCTGTTACGGTTATCCATGAGCTAAGTAATTAGCAAATTGGGAACGTTACAGATTTGGTATCAAAGATAAGGTGCTAAGGGCCACTGTGAGCTATCAAGTGGTTATGATTTAGCTATCAAGGTGTGTATGAATTATGTTAGACCATTTAAATGAGTTATTGACTATAAGTTCATATGTATGGGCATATATAGAGGAATAATTTCCATTTAGGTGACACAATCATTCGGTAATATCCTTAGATTCGAGCATTAGCAAAGTGGAGTGTGGATCCATTTGGGTGACCTGTTAGTAAGGCATGCTCTCATTTATCTGGGAGTTGTATTGTATGTTTCATTTCTCTCATTTGTTTAAATTTTTACAATCGTGTACTCCTGGTGGTTGACTCGTTGAGCTATTGAAGTGCTTTTTTCCATTTCAAGCATCCATTGTAAGGCTTTAGGCCGGATTTTAGTCAGTTTTTAGACGAAACTCTATCTGTTTTGCCCCAGAATTTGATAATTTTATTGAGGTCTATCTTAATGTACCTAATCTTGGATACAGTGATGGTTAAAACTCGATGTGGGGATGCCATTTGCAACTTCTTAAGGGATTAACACAGTGTTAAGTTAGATGTAAACCTCCAGATGAGGAAATTCTTTGTGGGGCAATATCTTTGAGGTGAACTAATACGAGATGAATATTACAACGAGTGCTTATGTCTGGTGATAAAAGCTAGTAGCTTATAGTGTGCTACTTGGCATTATATGGGCGGTACGAGTAAGACTAAGCTACCGTTCTTGACATTAGGACCTTACTTTCTGTCATTGACTTATATCTGCCCTAGTTACCTTGAATTGTTGAAAGACATCATTTCTTTACCACTAACACTCTCTTGATTTGTAATGGAGTGTTTATAGAAAATCTTATCTGTGGTCTGTGGAGAGTTCTTTAAACACATCTGAGCAACCTTTCTTATAGGCATTTCAAACCCTGACAATCATAATCGTTTAATTCTCTACTTCTATAGTGGAGCCTATAGTGACCCCGATGTGTGTTACTGTGTGATTTGCAGTTCTTCTTAAGCATATTTGATCCATTCTACTTACATTTCAGTCACCATTATGTTCATATTTTTACTGTCACCTACTTTAACTCCTTGCTTATATGGGGCACTATTCATTTATTGCTTGCAAAGCCTTTGGTTGCTTCAAACCCAATCATTGAGCGCCTTTTCAGCAACTAAATGTATCCATATTGTTCGTGTTTCTATAGCACCGTAATGTCATGTTGGCATACTGCTCTATGGCTATGACTGCATGTCGTTACTCAAGTTACTTTGGCAATCCTTTCTTTACTAGTACAGTCTATCTTATTAATGATAAACAGTGATTTGTGTTATTTTGATCTGCCAGCAGTTTCAGAGTATGTATGCCTACTCAAGCCTTCCATTTACTACAGAGTGTATTATAGATGGATGCCATCATGTTTAGTCATAAGACTGACTCCTTCATCTTCACGGATCGACTTTTCAAATATCAGATGAATAAAATTTCCCTTCTGGTGGTGTTGACCCTCATCTTCGTCATTTTCTTCACATATGGGTACCGTATGACTTTTCAAATACCTCTTTGGTAATCTGTTAGATTTCTTCACCTTCAGTACTTAATACTCCCTCTCAACTTCATAACATCATTCATTTACTTTACTATCATGACTATCATGAATAAACTACATGTTTTGTATATGTAGGTCATTCATATGCCTTACCTCTTTCATTATGAATCTTCGTCCTTTCATTCATTCAGCTTACATGCCCATCCTTTATAACCAATAAAGACATATCTTTACAAGAGTTCATGGTATGATTACATCGTTTTACATTTTCCCCTGGCCATTTAAATTTACTGAGGCCAGTAAATAGTTGAATGTGTCATCTTTTATGAATATGCCTCTATTGATATTGTTGGAACCATATTCATTGGGCATTTAATACAGTTTGATTAGCAGACCTTATTATCATATGGGGATGAACTGACTGTGTACTTATAAAAGATGACTTGTAAAGATCTTAAGGTTAGCTTGAGAAATGAGAAAAGACTAGACGTGTGTTTCCATGGACTGTGGGAAGAAAAATCCTATTTTCGCCCTACTTACACTGTGCAAACAAGTGAGTTATCGTGTCAGTAATGCATTGAATATTAGTGATATGCCAATCACACTCGTTATATACATATCCATAATTATAGTTTGTGAATTTAAAGATATTTCATCTGAGGATTTTCATGACTGTTTTCCCCAAAGAAACATTAATTTTTAGATTAACCTAGTTCTAGGTGCTCAATCCATTTTTAAAGCCCCTATTATATGAGCCCTAGTAGAATTCAAAGAACTAAAGATTTAGTAAGATGAGTTATTACAGAAGAGAGTTATTTGACCAAGTGTGTCACCATGGGAAACCCTTGTTTTATATGTCTGAAGAAGGAAGGCAGAACCTTATGTTTGTATACTGCGTACAGAGAGTTAAACAAGATCACTATCAAGTGCTCTATACCTTGAATAAATGATTTATGGGATTAACCACCGACAATAGAAGCTTTTTTCAGGAATGATTTGAGGTCCGGATATCACATCTAAACCATGCAACCACAGTTTATATTTTGCAGGAAGCCCTTTTATAGTAATTCTTGTAATTATTTGGTTGTCTCATCTTCAAAACTTGATACTATCTAATATTGTTTAATCTCCCCTGTATTTCAACCCGATATTTCCTATTAGCATGATCTTCTATGTCCTTGCAAACCCATTATTAAATGTACAATACATTTTTATTTGACCTTATACGGTTATACCATTCTAGTGCTCCCGACCTTCACCATTTTTATTTCTTGATCATGAGTTGTAGCTCATTCTACTGAGAGCCGATTCACACATCTACCTTACTTCTCATTTATGCATAATGATCAGCTCGTATAACTTGTTCTAAATTCATAATGTAATTCAACTCTCATTGGTGTGAGTGATTGCGAATGTTATAATATCCTTACTATCTTTATTTTGGACTTCAATTCCCATACATATATCTTACATTCTGATAAACAAATGTCCGCATTCTCTATTTAATCTTGTTGTTGCACTCGAATTGGCGTCATATGAGCAAATGCATGTTCCTATTGTAGCTTACTCAATCTATTTATCTATCCATTATACTTTGCTTGTCCAATCTATTTGTCTATCTATTGCACTTTGCTTATCCAATCTATCTATCTATTTATTGCACATTGCTTGTCCCATCTATCTATTGCACTTATTTTGTTGCTTGTGGTTATAAAGTCACCTAGTTGAAGCTTAGTTGCTTGCCATCTTGTTTTCAATTCATTAGTTAAACCCGAGTTGAAGCTCAGTTGCTTGTCATCTTGTTTCCAATTCTTAAGTTAAACCCGATTATAATTGGGCCATCTTTCTCCTTGGCTGATTATTTATTAGACCCTTTATGATCTATATTTATAAACCACAATTCTTGTGGCATTATATTTAACAATTCATGATACACTTATGGTTATCTTTATTCTAACCACCTTATGTTAATCCCTCGTTTATAAATCTTTTCTAGTCTCATTATTTATTTCTTCTATTCCTAATGACTCACTTGACTATCAATTCCATCATTTTCATCTCTGCCCATGTTTATTCTAGCATCTCATTCGAATTTAGAGCAGATCTTATACTAATATGATGATGAAAGATCATATGATGCATTAAAAATATCAGATGAGGATTTTTTGATAAGGGCATAATCTCAAACAACGTATAGCGGTATTAGAGTAAGTTAGAAGAAGTATCGAAAATAATGAGACAGTTCAAATACATGCTAAGGTGACACAAGGATTACACAAGAGTCATATGGTCATATAGTCATATTGACTAAAGAAGGAGACAATCAATGTTCAGATGAAGTATAAAATATTCCAAAGGGCTTATCTAGTCAAGGGTGTCAGGAGACTGGATATCAAAGATAATTGAGTCCTCGTTACACTATGTTTTATGAGTCAGTATCAGAGTACTTATTAGGAAATGCAATAGTTTTCATATTTATTAGTGGTCAAGACAGAGAACCAGTAGAGTAAAGTACCTCCTTTGCAGTAACAAGTTTTTCTTTTGAAGAGAATATCAATTTTGAACCAAAGTAATCGAGCTAGTGAAGTCACTGAGGATCTAGATACTCAATCGCAGGATTAAGCAGCTATGTACTTTGAGCTAATCATGCCTTTTTGGAGGGAAGCAGTGAAAACCAACTATCTATACGTGAGGTGGCATAGCATACATGATCAAAAATCATAAGTTTCAAGATTGAAACTCTTTAAGGGGGAAAACTGTAATAACCCGAACCTAACCCATATTTATTTATTTAAATAATATTTATTTATTTAATTAATCATGTTTATTGATTTAGTCACTAATGGTTGTTGGTTTAACCAAATCATATTTATTAATTCAATTACATTCAATTTATATATTTACCGAATTACTTTATGTCATCTAAATTTTTCACTTTCATTTATCGTAGTTAATCATCCCGGTTAGGGGATATTTCATTTGGGTCGTACTTTGCAATTCAAGTTTCATTGACTGTTAATTTAGGTTTTGTTGATTGATTAAATATCGGATAAATCGATATCAGGCCTCTGTAAGTATAATTTAGTGACTAAATATTTTCTTACCTTTGGTAAACTTTAATCCCGAGCAATACAAAATTTTCCCAACACTTCGAATAGTTTTTTTTAAAGCCCAAACTTAGCTTGTTGGGCCCAAAACACAAGCCCAAAACCTTGCCAAATTTGTTATTTCATTAATTACTCATTTTAGTACCTAATTTTAATTAATAAAAAGCTACTTTTTGGGTTAGAAATTTTTAGTCCCCATGTAGGTGATAATTGACAATTTTTATACACAAAAATTCAACAAAAATAACAAAAACCCAACTTTCCATTTTCTCTCTCTACCTCACGCCCAATTGCAAAAAACAGGGGTAGCAACTCCATTTAATTAATCATGTTTATTGATTTAGTCACTAATAGTTGTTGGTTTAACCAAATCATATTTATTAATTCAATTACATTCAATTTATATGTTTATCGAATTATTTTATGTCATCAAAATTTTTCGCTTTCATTTATCGTATTTAATCATCCCAATTAGGGGATATTTCATTTGGGTCGTACTTTGCAATTCAAGTTTCATTGACTGTTAATTTAGATTTTGTTGATTGATTAAATATCGGATAAATCAATATCAGGCCTCGGTAAGTATAATTTAGTGACTAAATATTTTCTTACATTTGGTAAACTTTAATTCCGAGCAATACAAAATTTTCCCAACACTTCGAATAATTTTTTTTTTCAAGCCCAAACTTAGCTTGTTGGGCCCAAAACACAAGCTCAAAACCTTGCCAAATTTGTTATTTCATTAATTGCTCATTTCAGTACCTAATTTTAATTAATAAAAAGCTACTTTTTGGGTTGGAAATTTTTAGTCCCCATGTAGGTGATAATTGATAATTTTTATACACAAAAATTCAGCAAAAATAACAAAAACCCAACTTTCTATTTTCTCTCTCTACCTCACGCCCAATTGCAAAAAACAGGGGCAACAACTTTGTGTCGCCACTTCTGGTGGGTTCCGGCCACCTCCTGGCTGCCTCGACTTCCCCTTACTACCAGCTATCATGCCCAACCACAAAAATCACTCAAAGCAGCTCCATCCTCCCTCTAATTCAAGCCTAAAGTAAGGTATACGCAAAACCCTAAATTGTTCTATTTTGAGTTTTTGGGGTTGTTTTAGTTTTGATTATTTTTTGTATAATCAATTTGATGGTTGTTATGCAATTTTTATTGAGTTCGGAGGTATTTGTAGTAATGGGTATTTGATCAAGAATATGATCAAGTGACTTGATATTAATTAAGCATAAGTTTGAGCTTCTTTTACTTGCGTGTTGTGATCTTTGATACAAAAAGTGAATTTAATGCTGTGAATGTTGATTTTTGAATTCATTATGGAGGTTTGAATAAAGATTAGAACTGGGCGTAACCTTGGATTGGCTTGTTGAATTGCCCTCTGTCAAAATTCTGGGAATTATGGGTTGTCCAAAAATTCCAACATTTTTACTGTAAATTCTCTATAATATTTGGGAATTTTCAGCAAAATTTCACGATTTTGGCAGTGTCATCAGTGAGTTATGGAATTTTGAAGAAAACTGCCTTGTTTGGGATATGAATTATGTAATTATATATAAATGAAGTTGTTTGGAGTTTGGAAATGTTAATGGCTTCAAAAATGGATGTTACACAAAATTTTGGCTAAATTAGTGAAGCATGGAACCAAGAGAGGTTGGTTGGACTAATTATGTACGTAAATGAATTTATTGGGAGTTTGTGGATATTGATGTAAAGAAATATATTTATAATTGAGTAAAATTTATCTTGGAGTAATTTGGAGCACTTTGGCTAAAATAAGATCACTTAAGGGGGAAATGAATATTCATGGACTTTCATGTAGCTTTTCGCTTGATTAATGAAGAAGAAGACAAGTATACAATTTTGAAGCTTGTTTATGAGCTTTGAATCAATTATGAATATTACAAAGAAAATACCAAGTTTAGTGAGCTTATAGCTTCTATTGAGTTCAATGACTCATTGAGGTGGAATTCTATATCTAATAGATTTATGAATGAAATATGAGAAGTGGGGAGACTTATGACTCAAAAACCATATTTATCAGATAAGTTATTACAGTTTATACTATTTTGAACCAAGATATATATCTCTTGGCCTCAGACCTGTAGTACGCACTCAATTCAGAATGTATCAAATATATTTATCAAGGCAATCTAGTGCACTTGCTATTATCTTGAACCAAGCGATATCTTAACGAGTCTTAAACTTGTATCAGCAACCTATCTCAGAAAAGGCCAAAACAACTCTTCCATTTGTCACCATCAAGGCCTTTTCCTTTTTAATCTCATCTATCTTATTGTGGTGTGTTTTACTTTCATTTAACTTTATATTAGATTAATTATTTTCAATTATCCAGTTTTAGGGTTATCCTAGCATGATCTATCTCACAAGATATGTGAGTAACTTACTAAATTTCTATCAAACTTACAAGTTATGTGAATATCATTTACTAACTACACATATCTACAATGGCATTTATGAAATAGAGTCGAAGCCTAGTTATCGTTCCCCATTATGCATAATTGTTATCAAGTCAGAACATATTTATCAAGTCAGATGACATTTCTAAATACTCAAGGCACGTCCATTGCATGTATCTTCAGAAAGCAGAATATGTTATATCAAGTTGCAACTCTTAATGAGTTTATTAATGAATCAGTTTATACAACGATTTGCCATTTAACTTATGACCCCGTCAGTTATCATCTGTAGGGCATCAGCCCATCATTTACCCGCATGGATTCTAGTCAAGTCTTGATTGAATTGACGGTATACCTATGTATAGATCATATCATTGCAACAGGTTCACATTTAGATAATAATGAGCCATTCAGTTTTGTATTACTTTCATTTTCATTGTTACTGCGAACTAAATGAATTGCAAAGGCAGGTATCTATCAGCAGTGTTTTTACGCTGATTTTACAATACAAAAATACATGCACTTAGTTTTCGCTCACATTTTCGAATTGCTTTTATGTTTTTCATTTTAAGTGATGAAGTATCACATGTTTCTCCATTTATCAAGCCCTTTTGGAAGTCATCAGATGCTCACAGTGGATTCAGTATAGCATGAATGTTGGGATCGACCTCAGGTCAAGTTGGGTCTATATTCAATATACTTGTGTAGTGTGGAGTACAAGTTAGCACATGGTATGATTAAGTCAATTATATTGAAGTTAAACTATTATGAATTTTGGTCTTGAAGTGTTTCAATTTAATAGATATTGTGATTGTGAAGATGAGTTGCAAGATTGAATGATTTTAGTGAGCCTTGTCCTTATTGGGACGGCGGAGCGTCTTCCATCATTAAGTCTTCTGTTGCGGTTATCTATGAATCAAGTAATTAGCAAATTAGGGGTGTTACAACTCGAGTCATGACTTATCCCAAACCTTACTTAACCCATGTTTGTGTTATTGAATTCTACTTCACTCACCACATATTCGGTGAATTGCTTGAAAGAACATCCATCTATTCTATTGGAGTTTAAGGGAACGTTGAAAGACGAAACTTTTACCTACCGAGACTTATAGGTAATTAGGATTTTGATATGAAAATAATTGAAGTTCTAATTGGGATTTGAGACTATAGATCTTCTAATGCTTCAACTTTTAGTCCCATGAAAATAGAAGGCCAGAGTTTTAGTCTTCGACCTTTGAAAGAGGGAAGAGATGGGCTACATTAACAATCTCTCCATTCTTGTTGTATGCTTGTGCGAGTTTTATAGGGTTAATAATTAATTTGTTACTGTAGTTGTGATATTAATTCCAACTTGAGTGCTTCAATCCTCTAATTTCTTAATCACATTCTTAGTTTTTATCATTTTCTTAATTGATAGTTGAATCACCAAACTTGATTCGCCTACATTGAGTACATTAATTAGTTTTGGTAACTGAAACCAAGTTCCCTGTAGATATGACCAGTGCTTACCGTTGCTAATTACATTGACACCATGAACTTGTGGTATTTTACACAACAATGCTCCGAGGTGACACAAGGATTAGACATGGGCAGTGGAAGTGCATAAGTTCAACAGGACATCAAGCCATGAACTGGCTACCACTATATGACTTTGTGTCATTAGAGACTGAAATCAGTGTCAAAATTAAGTTATAGACCAAATCAAATAACTAGAAGTAATATCATTTGAAAAACTGGCATCACAAATAAATATCTCGTGCCCCTAATTCTCATCACTGCTTGTCAAAGTGATCATTTATGTCTAACAAGGAAAATAGGAGACGCTCCTAGTTAATTGATAACCACTTTGCTGGCTATGAGAAATTATATATAAGCAGACTACAGAAGCCACTTAATTTTCATTACTGTTTGTCAAAATGATCATTATCGTGATAAGGTCTATATGACATGTTTTTATCTTTTTAATTTGACCAACAGTTAATAAGCGCGTAATCCATCTCACGTCAGTTTTAGAGTGCCTATCAAGGGTTGCAGATACCCAAGGTGTTCATCACCTCCTATACCTCATATCGGACGTGTAACCCACATGCTATCCTTTTTTTCTATTCTAGGCCTTCAAATAGAAAGTTGGCGATCATGGAAGCATGAATAGGATTAGTTAAACGGGTTGCAGATAATATTAAAATAATTGTGCGCACTAAGTAACCTTGAGATAGTCTTATTCAAAACTTATTGATTACATAACTGAAATAATTTTTACTTCACAATAGGTATTAATGGTACTTTTTTGGTTAAGAAGATATCGGGAAAGAAATTACCATGGGATACAAGGAGGAAGAAGAAATCAAATTTGGTACCTGGCTTGTCTAAACCATCAATTAAGCTAATCAGTGAAAACCTCATTGATTGGTATCAAGTTGTATATTGATACATACCCAGTAATAATTTTAACTTGAATTTAAAAAAAAAAAATCAATATGCTAGTTGTAATACCTTGCTTCGCACAGTTAATTTTGGACCTCTCTTTTTATAAATTTTTTTAGTACTTGATTTATCCTTATGAATCTGATGTTAATTGATGATATTTTAAATATTATGTAGTCCCTTTTACTAATTAATATTAAGAGATGTTGAGTTTTCCTCCCATGAATTGCAGCACAGAACTCCAATTGAACATTGATGCAAAGCATCATTTAAACTATTTAGCTGACTCTCATTTTTGAAATGAAAAATATAAGCCAAGTAATAAAATTTCGATATTACATCTAAAGGTAAAACTAGGACAAAGATTACCAAATATTACATTCATTGTCAATATAATTTTTATCACATTGACAACTTATAAAACAATGGAATATTTTCTTAATCTTTTTGTTCTAATTCAATACATAAAGATATACTTTGATTTTTTTAAAAAAAAAAGCATAAACTACACAGATAGACTTTAAAAACTCACAACTAGACATTCACACAAATGTTAAGATTTTTTTGGACAAATGTGAAGATTTTATGTCGTCTTATATGTTCACTCATGAGAAGAAAATAGAAATTGGAAGCATAATACTCACACACCATCAGTTCACTAATTAATTAGCTAGTGTATCTTTTATGTTCTAGAAGTAACTAGAAGATAAAACGAAAGGATAAAATAAATTGAACAAATTGCAATATGACAAATGGCACCCAGACAACCAATGCACTCAATTTTTTTATATTACAAGTGTCAGGGACTAATTTGTGCATATGGCTATTTCTATTTTAAATTGTGAGTTTTTAATTCTTTAAGTGAAAATTTTGATAGATCTTATTATAATAAATACATTAATATTTAATAAAACATATGTCATAAATATAATATCATAATTTGTAACTTGTCATAGTGAAAATATTAATATCGTGAAATTTGAAATTAGTGTTTTATATAGCTTTGGAAACCAAAGATATTTTACAATCAACACCTTTATTAAAAACTTTGGTGTCATGAGTTGTTGCCAAATTTATGGTAGAATTGAACATTGTAATATGTACTATGTATATTGTTTTTTTCCCTACTTGGAAAGGCGAAAATAATAATATTGGAAGTATCAAAAAAGAAATTAAAATGATAGTTCAAGACTCTTATAATAATTGAGAAAAAAAATTAAAAATTGTAAATTGTGTGATAGTAACATGTGGCAAATGAAGAAGAGAATTTGTTTATTTTTATATATTTGTATAGATATTAGATTAGGTGTTATTGTCTAAAACATGTCGATAAATGAATTATTTGCACGCTCACACTTCCATTTACAGAACTAGAGTTATTTTGCTGTTTTAAAAATAGGGGCATTGGAAAAAAAAAATCTTTATGCAACAGTTATAGGGGTGCTTGGTTGCATGAGTTTTTTCGAAAAGAAGAGTTTTGTGGAGGTTTTAGCTGTTTTGGCTCAGTAAAAATAACTAAACTAGTGTTTGATTAAAGAACTGTTTACAAGAACTGTTTTGATCCAAATAACTCTTTTTCAAAAAGCTATCTCCATTAGCTTTTTGGGAATAACGTTTTATGAAAATGACATAACTACCCAAAAAATTGAAAAAAATTGCACCATATGCCGTTAACCTTTTGTAGCGATATTTGATATTGTGCGTTATTTGAATTTAATCTATCAAAAGATTAAATCATTTGGATATATAAATTTCAATTCATAACAATAACATATCTAGTAAATAACAAAACAATATTTTCACACATAGTTAGTATCACGTAAATATACATAAGTTTAAAACAAAACAAGATTAATAAGAATACAAATTTTGTACAACTAGTAATAAATTAGGATTTTATCAACAAAGTTAATTCGTACATGTGGCATCAATTTAATTCTTTTTGCAAAGAAAATAAGATAAATACTAAATGAAAAAGTTATTTTTAATTAAAAGGTAATTTATGGATAAGATCATAAACAAAATTTTATTAAATATCCTTTCTTAAAAACAACTAATTTTACCATATACTTTTTCTATAACCAGCTAATTGAAACACCTAGTACAAAAAACTAATTTATAAAATTAGAAAAAATCACCAACAACTAATACAAATAGCTAACATTTTTTTTCCAAACAAAACTATTATTACGTGTCAATATCTCATAGTCCATGCATGACACCACAATTACGTCTACATACACAATGCATTTAGTAGGTGTCAGAAAGATGCTATTTGTTGAATTTAGGAGTACTTACCCACAAGAGGGAGGTGAATTGTGGTGTTCGATTTTCGTATACTTACTGACAAACACCCTCCTGATTGCAGAGGTTGTTCTTGAATTACAAACAACCTTCTGACTTGTTTGCACCAGATGTTTTCAATTTGCTCAAAGGCGAAAATCAACAAGATAAATGCGGAAATAAAGCACACACAATTTTTCCGTGGAAAACACCTCTAGCCCAACTGAGGTGTGAAAAACCACGACCTATCTCGTGTAGGATTTAACACTTTCACTAACGGGCTTCACACGTTACAAATGTAACACACCTTGTTGCAACTTGCAACCACGTAACCTTCTTTTCTAAGAAAGGTTACACCACGTCCAAATCTCACCAGATTGGACACGTCCAAAGTCCACACGACTGAGGACC
Organism: Carnegiea gigantea; assembly: GCA_029747015.1. Taxonomy (NCBI): domain Eukaryota; kingdom Viridiplantae; phylum Streptophyta; class Magnoliopsida; order Caryophyllales; family Cactaceae; genus Carnegiea; species Carnegiea gigantea. Next base: position 67,401 of record JAKOGI010001397.1, read on the forward strand.
ACTCACTCACTTTTCTGATCCAAGATCAGGGTTACAAAACACCTTACGGGGGTGCTTCTGATTTAAGCAGATGTAAGGTACAATGAGGTCCTAGTATGCCAATATCTTGAAAGCTCAGCTTAAACACAACTTGTCTCGGTTTTTCTTTTCTCAAGAGTAGCTCGAAAAATTCTTCTCACTAGAAAAACCACTTTTGCACTTCTCCCTTTTTGCGTATGTTGTGTATGTTTCTCGTTTTTTCTTATCTTATGAATGGGAGTGAAATGTTGAGTTTTTAAACAAAAAATCCAACGGTCAAAAACAAGGAGAAGTGATAAAATCAGCTATGTTTAGCAAAGAGAGATTTTTGCTTAGCACAGAGAATTCCAACGGCTAAAAGATCCAATGAGGATAGAGTTTCCCAATATTGTAGGGATTTGATTTTGGAGGATAAAAGATTATCTTTTCCCCTTAAAAATAGCTGTGAAATACCTGGAAAAGAATATCAGCTTGAATTTTGAATTAATCACTTTCCAAACGATAAGAGAGAAATATTTTCGGTTTTGGTAAATATTTTCCAAAATCAGTTTTGCAAATCTTCCAAGTGATTTTCATATCAAAAGATTTCCTACAGCTTAAATTGCTGTCTTGGAATTTTATCAAAATATATTAGAGCTTTTGGCCAACCAAAATAAGTTTTCCAAAGTGACCGGGTTTGGCCGTTGCAGTTCAGAAACACCCTAGGTACCCTGTTTACAGGGTTGTTCAAACTTGGTGTTCTGAAGCAAATAGCGCAACCAATTCAAGAGTGGTTAGTTAGAGACTTTTCAAGATTGGCATATTAACAAGAGTCTAAAAAATAAAACCTAAATTACCCAAGACATCTTGTTGTAGATCCAGTCATCTTCTTCAAGACGATTACGCTGCCCCAACCACCTAGACCAACCTGTTTGCCAGGTTGTTCTTGTATCGCTTGAGTTCAGAAAGGCCTGTTTGCTAGATTGTCCTTGAAACACCTAGCCTGTTTATCAGGTTGTTCTTGTATTGCTTGAGTTCAGGAACTGATCTTAATACACAATCAACTCATCGAGGTGGTGTTCTTGACTTGAGCGTGAGTCATCAAGGTATGAGACCTGTTCTTAAGACTTGTTCTCAACATTCAGCAAACAAGTTAAGACGCATATTGAAAATAACAGTGTATGCCTATTTGGAGAACTTTGTTTGGAGCAACATTACTTAAGAGCATTTTACACTTGGGTTTGTTGTCATCAAAACTGAATATACTAATTCAACAATTTCCCCCTTTTTGATGATGACAAACCAAGTGTCCATATTAAAAAAATTGAATGCTGATAGGGATCCACGTAGGTACAAGGAGTTAGAGGTCAACCCACCCTATCGAGTCAAGGTCAGGCTCATTTGTCATACTTTGTCAATAGGTTACACTATTCTTCCCCCTTTTGGCATCATTAAAAAGCAAGAACAACAGGACGGTTGCAAGAAAAGCATATAAAGCATTGCAAATAGATATTTCATTGCAAAGAAAAGTAGTACAATGCCAAAACAACAAAACTAAGAGAGGAGGAGGAGGAGACTAGAGACCAGCCTAGACAATCAGGGAGCAGGGGGTGGTTTCGTTTGCAGAGGAGGAATGCTGGGGGCAAGGGTGGAGAGAAGGGCAAGCAAATCTTCATGGCGTTTGGCGGAGAGGGCTTGTTCCTCAGCAAGAGCAGCCTTGACGGCGGAGAGCTCATCCTTGAGGCGAGCATTGTCCTCAAGATCAGCCTCAACCTTGATGGAAGGTTGCCCAGAAACAGGTAGTCGAGGTGGTCGACGACCCTGTTTGGAGACTGACCCTTCGCCAACCTCATAGCCACACCCTAGCAGGGTGTCAATCCCAATCTCATCAATGATTTGGGCCGCCACTCTCCGTGTGAGCGCTATCCCAAAGTGCTCAAACACCCTTGTCAGCAGAAATCCATAGCCAAGATCATGGGCTCGGGCGGTGTTCGCAATTCACCCTATGCGGCGAATCATGATTGTAGGGAGGTTTATTGGTTCCTCCCGATCCAGTAGGTCCACCAGACATTGATCGAGGGCATCTACTGAGTTTCGCCCTTGACCTCGCGGAATTATGTTCTTGATGGTGAACATAAACAGTAGTTGGTGCAGGGAGGTCATTTCACCATTCTTAACCGAGAGGGGTGTTCTCAGGCCCTGTTTCTGACTGAGGCGTTGGGACACCTCTAGGAGCCTGGCTGTTGCCAGGGCAGTCTTGTCTTCCCTCACATACACAGCAAAGCCTTGTGAGGGCACCCCCAATATTTTCCCAAGTGTGGGCGCATCAACCTTAATGCCTTACCCATTCACAAAACTTGTCACCACCCCTTTAGTGACACTACAGTTGGCGTAAAAGTCAGCCAACTCAGGCACAGAACACCCCAACTGGGTGTTTACAAACAAGTCGAGCCAGCCTTGTACTCGCAACTTGTTCAGGAACACCCCCAGACCCTGTTCCTCGAAAAAACGTACATTTACTACCTTCCCCCTGACGACATTACGCTTAAGCAATTGCGCATGCTTGTCAGACATAGGAGAGGGAGTGGACTTCTTTGGGCGTTTGGGAGGAGGAACAGAGGTGGTAGCGTCTGGGAGGGGAGCTGTTCTGGGCTTTCTTTTGAGGGGTAAGTTTGCAGGAGAGGACTTCACAGCAGGTTTAGAGGTTGATTTTTGAGGGGCTTGATCTTCAGAGGACTCGGAGAGCACCGGTGTCCCCTGTTTGAAAGAGATGTTCTCAGAGTCAGAACTCGAGAACCCCTCGGTAGAAGAAGAGGAAATCTCCTCGATGATTGGAGCAGAGGGTTTGCAGATACGGGGAGCGGATTGAAAAGCTATTCTTACAGATTTGCGAGAAGGCTTGGAGGATTTTGGAGAATAGGGAGTTTGAGAGGGCTGAGACCTTGGTTGTGGCCTTGTTCTTGGCGTTCTGCTGCGCCTGGCCACTATTTTCACCCTTTTCCTTTTCTCTCCGGTTTGAGCAACCGGAGTAGTGAGTTCAGCCTCAGGGAGAGAATCCTTCTCCTGACTCTCCTCTGATGTCTCATTCGAATTCCCTTGGAAATCGACATTCAGATCCTCCACACACACGACGTCAAAAGAGTCTTTCCCTGTTTCTGGCACTGTTTCAGGAAACAGCCCAAAAGAACAGGGTTCGAAATTATCACTAAACCCTTCAGGGGTTTCCAAGATTTTGTCTTGAGGCCCCGATGGTGCACCCTCCGACTCTACTTTAATGGGACATGCAACTGACCCCACAAGAAACACCAATTCCCTTCCACAATTGAAGGGAATATCGTCCATCCCTATCCCGACTGACTTTAGGAACAAGCTTTTCAGAAATCTGAAAGGCTTGTACAGGATTGGGCGAGGGGGAGCAGGGATTGAGGACGCAAGAACCAGGGCTTTTGAGTGAGAGGTGTTGTTGGAAGCCATTGTTGCTAGAGGAGAGAGATTGGGGTTTAAGGCTGTTTGCAGGGTTTGCTTTTGAGCGAGATGAAGTCAGGTGAAAAGAAGAACTGAGAACAGGGCATTTAAAGAGAGAGAGAGAACACCCAAAATCTTTTAAAGATCTCTAGGTTTGCAACGGCTGAGAACATTAAAGGCGTGTGCCTTGGTAAGGAGGAAGGTTTAAAGAAAACACATTCCCATATGCATCGAACAACCAAGGGACGTACCTGTTCTTTCCGTTCGATCAAGATACCTGCCTGTTCTTCGCCGTTTGATCTTGATTTGACTCATTGGTACTAGGGGCGGCAGAGCTGCTCCAGTGATCCTTAGTACATCCCCTTATGCTGAGGTACTCTTTCTATCAACTAGGAATCCAGCATAGTCAACGTCAGCATATCCAACAAGATCAAAATTGCAACCTCTAGGATACCATAAAGCTAAATTGGGTGTATGCTTCAAATATCTTAGTATCCGTTTAACAGCTTTAAGATGAGTTTCCTTAGGATTAGACTGAAAACGGGCACATAAACCAACACTAAAAACAATATCCGGTCTACTAGCGGTTAGGTATAGGAGTGACCCAATCATGCCCCTATAGAGTTTCTCCTCAACTGAGGGACTCCCATCATCCATAACCAACTTGGTTGAAGGAGAAATAGGAGTGTCTATGGATTTGGCCGACTCCATCCCAAAACGCTTAAGTAGCTCCTTGATATACTTTTGTTGATGGATCATGGTGCCTTTGGAATTTGCTTGATTTGTAAGCCTAAGAAAAAGTTAAGCTCACCTATCATGCTCATCTCAAACTCACTCCTCATCATATTTGAAAATTCATTGCATAAATCATGATGAGTTGCACCAAATATAATGTCATCAACATATATTTGGACAATCAATAAATGTTCCCCCTTAGTTTTTAGAAACAAGGTATTGTCTACCTTGCCTCTTCTAAAATTATTTTCAAGTAAAAAACTTAACAAACGTTCATACCAAGCTCTAGGAGCTTGTTTTAAACCATAAAGAGCTTTGTCAAGTTTGAAAACATGGTTAGAAAATTCACTGTTTTCAAAACCAGGGGTTGTTTGACATACACCTCTTCTTTAAGGTATCCGTTTAGGAATGCACTTTTCACGTCCATTTGATATAGCTTGATTTCCATATGAGCTGCAAAGGCTATTAGGATTCGAATAGCCTCAATTCTAGCAACTGGTGCAAAGGTTTCTTCATAATCGATCCCTTCTTCTTGGTTATACCCTTGAACAACCAGCCGTGCCTTATTCCTAGTGACTGTTCCTGACTCATCCAGTTTGTTTCGGAACACCCACTTGGTTCCAATGATTGTTCTCTCTGCAGGTTTAGGTACCAGGTGCCATACTCTGTTTCTTTCAAATTGATGGAGCTTTTCTTGCATTGCCGTGACGCAATCTGAATCTGCAAGAGCTTCATTCACATTCTTTGGCTCAATGTTAGAGAGAAAAGCATAGAAAGCACAGAAATTCTTAAGCTTAGACCTAGTTTGCACTCCACTGTTAATATCAGACAGAATTTGATCAAGGGGGTGTGAACTATGGTGCTTCCATGGTCGTGGAGTAAGTGGATCCACAGACACATGCTCTACTCTAGCCGGAATATTTGGAGAATCAGGCTCACGAACACCTCCTGAGCCTGTTTCTGCACCTGTTTGTAAGCCTGTTCCTGAAGAACATGGTCCCGAACAGGGTTCAACGGTGTTTCCCCCTGTTTGGTGTTCACCTTGCCTGCCGTTTTGAGGAACAACTTCTGGGCCTGTTGTCTCCATGGTGTTCTTACCTTGTCTCTCATGGGGCAACACTTCTTTTCGGACAAGACCTAATTCAAACTCTTCTTCCTGTGCACCATTCTTATTCAAGGTGTTAGATTCATCAAAAAACACATGCACACTTTCCTCAACGCACAAGGTTCTTTTGTTAAAGACTTTGTATGCCTTGCTGTGAGAGGAATAACCGAGAAATATTGCCTCATCACTCCTGGGATCAAACTTTCCTAAAGCATCCTTCCCATTATTATGCACAAAACACCTACAACCGAATGTTCTTAAATGCATAATGTTGGGCTTTTTGCCTTTGAAGAGTTCGTAGGGGGTTTTGTTCAAAATAGGTCTAATCATACATCTATTCATAATGTAGCATGATGTGTTCAAAGCTTCTGCCCAAAAGTTCTTAGGAAGACCACTAGCAATAAGCATTGTCCTAGTCATATCTTCTAGGGTGCGGTTTTTACACTCAACCACTCCATTCTGTTGGGGTGTTCTTGGGGCCGAGAAGTTATAATCAACACCATGCGTATTACAAAATTCTGTAAAACTTGCATTCTCAAATTCAGTACCATGATCAGACCTCAAGCTAACCAATGAGTATCCGACTCTCTTTTCAACCTTCTTGAGAAGGGTAATAAAATTCTCAAAAGTTTCATCCTTGGAGGCCAAGAACAGGGTCCAAGTAAATCGAGAGTAATCATCCACTATGACAAGCACATACCTCTTCCCACCTCTACTTGTTATCCTTCAGTACCATGATCAGACCTCAAGCTAACCAATGAGTATCCTACTCTCTTTTCAACCTTTTTGTAATAAAATTCTCAAAAGTTTCATCCTTGGAGGCCAAGAACAGGGTCCAAGTAAATCGAGAGTAATCATCCACTATGACAAGCACATACCTCTTCCCACCTCTACTTGTTATCCTCATAGGACCACATAGATCAATGTGTAATAATTCAAGAGGTCGGGTAGTGCTAACACACCTTTTTGATTTAAAAGACAATCTGACTTGTTTTCCTTTTGCACAAGCTTCACATACCCTGTCATCATTAAACTTGATGGAAGGTAGTCCAACAACCAAGTCTTTGGAAATAAGTTTGTTTAAAAGAGTAAGGCTCGCATGACCTAGTCTCTTGTGCCAGAGCATTATATCATCATTCACAGCACTCAAACAAGTCAGGTTGTTTTGGAGAAGTGTGGAAATACAAACTTTGTAAACATTTTTGTGACGCTTCCCCTTTCACACAACGTCTCCTGTGTTGGCATTGACAACCAAGCAATGTGTTCGAGAGAACACCACTAGATTGTTCTTGTCACACAGTTGGGACACACTTGGTAAATTATGCTTTAAACCATCAACTAAGTACACATTATCAATTGAGTGGGAGAGAGTTTTACCAATGCTACCTATACCGATAATTGTCCCAGACTTGCGTTTCCAAAAGCCATGCTCCCACCGGTTGAAGCTGTAAGTGAGAGAAAGTTTGATTTTTCTTCGGTCATATGCCGCGAACACCCACTATCAACATACCACAGCTGCCTGTTTTCAAGGTTATTTTCTGAGCTATTTGCCAGGGTGTTTCTTACCCTGTTTGCTGGGTTGTTTGTGGGGTTGTTCTCTCTCACTTCAGCCTGCAAAACAAATCAAGGGTTAGTTTTGGGAACCTAGATCCACTTGGGTCCCATTCTTTTAGACAAATAAAGCTCATCTTTCCTAATCCAGATTTTTTTCACATACCTTTCATTCTTTTCAATGGCATACCTTCTTGAAGGACATGAATATTGATAGTGACCAGTTTTACCACAATGAAAGTAAACAATGTTTTCAGGTAATCCCACATACTTTCTATGGATTGGGTAAACGATTCGTTTAGGTTTATATCCAAGTTCCTTTTTGTTTCGACTGTGGTGAGTGTTTAACCAATCAAGGACTTGTGAGGACTTGTTCCACAACCTGTTTGTGGCAAGGTCGTGTTCTGTGCGTTTTGCTTTAGCCGACAGGTTCTTGTTTTCAGCAAGCAAAACTTCGACCTTTTCTTTAAGCTCAAGGGTTTCCTTTTCAGCCTTGGCTTGATTGGTGGTATATTTTACTTCGTTCAAGATCAAGGTCTCCCTAAGGTCATTTATGGTTTGATGTGAAGCTAGAATTTCTCTTTCAGCCTCAAGTTTCTCATTCTTAAGGATCTCATTTTCTAGTTCTAGGTCTCGGACATCTCGTTTCAATTCAGCACAAGTATCCATCAAGGTATACAAAAGTTTTTCGAGAGTTGCTTTATTGAGACCACGTACCTTGTTCTTGAGATCAGTCAAGCTGTTTGTGGATTCATCATCTGAGTCTGAGTCACCTTGTGCCATGAGAGTTACAGCATCTCCTTCACTTTCAGATTCACCTTCATCCTCAGAAGAGTCTCCCCAGGCAGCAAGCATAGCCTTCGAGAATCTTTTGCCTGAGGTGTTCACAGGTTGTTTTCGAACCTGTTTTCTGGGTTGTTCGAACTCCTGCTCTTCTCGAAGCAGAGGGCAGTTTTTCACAAGGTGATTTGGTTTGCCACATTTAAAACACCCTGTGAACTGTTCTCGGGGGGTGTTTCTGGATTTACTGAAGTCCTTTCTTCTGCTGTTTTCTTTGACCTTTTTGAAGAATTTCTTGAACTTTCGTGTCATTAAGGCCATCTCTTCATCCTCAAGGTCAGAGTCATCATCCTCTTGTGCTTTCAAGGCAAGCCCACGATCCTTCTTCTGCTCCTCTTTTTGTTGTGAGTTCTTTCTGAGTTCATAGGTTTGAAGATTGCCAATCAACTCGTCGAGGGTGATCTTGTTCATGTCTTTAGCTTCTTGGATGGCTGTCACCTTCGCTTCCCAAGACCGAGGCAAAATCCTTAGAATCTTCCTCACCAGCTCTTCTGTGGTGAAGGATTTTCCCAGGGATTTTAGCTCGTTTGTTATGTGGGTGAAGCGTGTGTACATATCCATCACGTTCTCACGATCACCCATATCAAACAACTCATATTGCCTCATGAGTAGCTCAATACGTGATTGTTTGACTTGACTTGTTCCTTCATGAGCTACTTGGAGGGCATTCCATATCTCCTGGGCTGACTCACACTCCGAGATACGTGTATATTCATCTGGACCTAGGCCAAAATATAATAGCTTCTTGGCCTTGGCATTCTTTTCCATTTTCTTATAGTCTTCAGCATCAAACTCTATGGGTTCCTTGGGAACCTTCTTACCATCTTCAAGCACCTTGGTGGGAACAAGGGGCCCATTCTTGATGAGCATCCATAACTCATAATCTTCTGCCTGAATATAGTTTTCCATCCTATTCTTCCACCAACTATAATGTTGGCCGTTGAAATAGGGTGGCCGAGTAATGGATTGCCCTTCAAGGATTCCTTGTGGTGTACTCATCTTCAGAATCTCTCAAGGTGTTAGCCCTTTTGTGAGAGAACCTGCTCTGATACCACTTGTTGAATTTAGGAGTACTTACCCACAAGAGGGGGGGTGAATTGTGGTGTTCGATTTTCGTGTACTTACTGACAAACACCCTCCTGATTGCAGAGGTTGTTCTTGAATTACAAACAACCTTCTGACTTGTTTGCACCAGATGTTTTCAATTTGCTCGAAGGCAAAAATCAACAAGATTAATGCGGAAATAAAGCACACACAATTTTTCCGTGGAAAACACCTCTAGCCCAACTGAGGTGTGAAAAACCACGACCTACCTCGTGTAGGATTTAACCACTTTCACTAACGGGCTTCACACGTTACAAATGTAACACACCTTGTTACAACTTGCAACCACGTAACCTTCTTTTCTAAGAAAGGTTACACCACGTCCAAATCTCACCAGATTGGACACGTCCAAAGTTCACACGACTGAGGACCACTCACTCACTTTTCTGATCCAAGATCAGGGTTACAAAACACCTTACGGGGGTGCTTCTGATTTAAGTAGATGTAAGGTACAATGAGGTCCTAGTATGCCAATATCTTGAAAGTTCAGCTTAAACACAACTTGTCTCGGTTTTTCTTTTCTCAAGAGTAGCTCGAAAAATTCTTCTCACTAGAAAAACCACTTTTGCACTTCTCCCTTTTTGCGTATGTTGTGTATGTTTCTCGTTTTTTCTTATCTTATGAATGGGAGTGAAATGTTGAGTTTTTAAACAAAAAATCCAACGGTCAAAAACAAGGAGAAGTGATAAAATCAGCTATGTTTAGCAAAGAGAGATTTTTGCTTAGCACAGAGAATTCCAACGGCTAAAAGATCCAATGAGGATAGAGTTTCCCAATATTGTAGGGATTTGATTTTGGAGGATAAAAGACTATTTTTTCCCCTTAAAAATAGCCGTGAAATACCTGGAAAAGAATCTCAGCTTGAATTTTGAATTAATCACTTTCCAAAGGATAAGAGAGAAATATTTTCGGTTTTGGTAAATATTTTCCAAAATCAGTTTTGCAAATCACCCAAGTGATTTTCATATCAAAAGATTTCCTACATCTTAAATTGCTGTCTTGGAATTTTATCAAAATATATTAGAGCTTTTGGCCAACCAAAATAAGTTTTCCAAAGTGATCGGGTTTGGCCGTTGCAGTTCAGAAACACCCTAGGTACCCTGTTTACAGGGTTGTTCAAACTTGGTGTTCTGAAGCAAATAGCGCAACCAATTCAAGAGTGGTTAGTTAGAGACTTTTCAAGATTGGCATATTAACAAGAGTCTAAAAAATAAAACCTAAATTACCCAAGACATCTTGTTGTAGATCCAGTCATCTTGTTCAAGACGAATACACTGCCCCAACCACCTAGACCAACCTGTTTGCCAGGTTGTTCTTGTATCGCTTGAGTTCAGAAAGGCCTGTTTGCTGGATTGACCTTGAAACACCTAGCCTTGTTTACCAGGTTGTTCTTGTATTGCTTGAGTTCAGGAACTGATATTAACACACAATCAACTCATCGAGGTGGTGTTCTTGACTTGAGCGTGAGTCATCAAGGTATGAGACCTGTTCTTAAGACTTGTTCTCAACATTCAGCAAACAAGTTAAGACGCATATTGAAAATAACAGTGTATGCCTGTTTGGAGAACTTTGTTTGGAGCAACATTACTTAAGAGCATTTTACACTTGGGTTTGTTGTCATCAAAACTGAATATACTAATTCAACACTATTATAGTGATGGGCGATGGGGATCGTCTAGAATCTAGACAGATCTTTAACTATACGTTGGAAAATGAGCTGGGACCCTGTCGTTAGAACTTAGAACCCACTTTCAAGGGATGTTGCCATCAAAAAGGAAATTAAAGACCAACACAGAGAGACATGTATTCATAATTCTTCGCACGAGGAGAAAATAAGGCATGGAGATGTTAGGTAATGTGCATGATATGGTGCACTGTATGGATTGCTACTGGCGGGGCTAAGACCGAATCGAGATGTTTATCCTTTTCTGGTTTTTAATTTTTATGTAAAGAATTCAATAATTCGAAAGAGTATTATTATTGTTTGTAAGACAGTTTTAATAAAAGAAGATTTCCTAATTAATACACTTATTCATCCTCAAAACATATGATTTTCACATGAGATTCAAAGGGGATCATGTCTAAGTTATACATATATATTTGAGTTGCAGTAAAGAGATCCTTCATTAACCTATTCTGCTTCTACATATTAAGAGGATAGAGGAGCAAATAGAAGATTGTGAGAAGATGATTATCAAACAACTCCAATATATGTGTTAATCTAACACCGAGATGAGAAATACGTTGTTTATAGGTTTTGACCTGTTGAATTTTATTGCAAAAGTAAGATTATAACTTACAGTTTGTACTTCATGCCACACTCTTGGAAGTAACAAAAATTACTTTCTAAAAAAAAGAGCATTTACTTACAATTAATCATTTTAAATGCACCAATAAAATAGGCATCAAATTTGTACCAACACAATTTAGTGTAATTAGATAAAAAATATCAACATGAAAATAGGTATTCTAAGAATAATTTTGTTTTTCTTTATAGAAAAGAATAAAATAGGCATCAAACTATAGTCAGTGTACTTTTGGTGCACTTTTATTGATACAAATATACTTGGTCATATACTTAAAATATCATTTAGTTCAATTAATAAACTTTGTACGAGCTGTTATCAAAGATCTAATTTCAAATTTTGCACAAATCAGTCTTTTCACCTGATTTGCACTGGAAAAAAAAATTTATCAATTAGTTACAAAAACGTTCAGCACCCAAGAGAAACAATTAGTTAGAAAAATGTTAGATTGTAATATGGTTCATGTCAAATTTATTACAATCAAAGTTAAGATCGTATCGCTTTGATTTTCAATCATAATGGAACATAGGTTAAGTTTGAGTATTGAGGTCGTACAATTGAAGACAAATCAGTCTGGTTGAATGATCGTCATACGTGATTTGTTGATAACGACAAGGAAGGGTAACAATGTGATATGTTGAGCTCCTTTTATTTTCTTCTTTTTCAAACACAAATTATCGTAAAAGCGAGAGTAACAAAAAGGTTAAGTTAATCTGGCACTCCCTAGAATTTACATTTATGCATATATTTTTCTCAAAAGCAATTTTTTTAGGATAAAAAAAAGTTGAATAGTTAATTGGATGACGTCCACTTATGATTCTTTAAAAAAAAAAAAAGATCCTAATTTAACCATTTTTACAAAAATGGTTTTGAAAAAGATGGACAAACAGTATGTTACAAACAATCACCAACATAACGATTGAGGAAAAAGTTGCAAAGCCATTACTTTTTTAAAACCATATAGGCAGTCTTTTGAGGTATATAGCAGCATTAAAATGCTTAGTTTTTATAAGAAAAATCAGAATTTAATTCACCTTATGTTGTACTCCTCTGTTGCGCAAAAATGGTCAAACTTAGAATAAATACAAAAATAAAGGAACATAATTTATTTACGTGACTTCAATTATTATCAAGATTGATTTCAACTTGAAAATAACGAAAAGTTCTAATTTTTTTTGTCTTTCTTTATGTTCCCTGGGCAACAATAAATGGAGTTGGGTAACATGTCAGTTTACATTGACCCATTTAATAAATAAATTAATTTGTATCAATCGTCAAAAAAAAATTAGGAACCGGGACCGAAAAACTGATTCCTAACTTTTGAGAGTCAGAACCGGGACCTGGGGTTTCGGTTCCGATTCCGGTTCTTGGGTACCCGCTGCGCCTAATCTTGAAATTTTAGCGCCTAATAAATTAATTTTTTTTATTTATGTGTTGTTGAAGAGGGGGTATTCGATCTTTTTCTGCCTTCGTCTTCTATTTTTATAGATAAAAAAGTTAATTTATTAAGTTTGCATCTTTTTGTATTAGTTAGTTGAAAAATATTATGAATCATTCTTTAATTAGTAGTAGAAAATTAACTGGTATTGCGATAAATTTACTATTTGAAGAGTCATTTTTGTAGGATAAAAATCAAATAGAAAAGGAATAGAGAAACAAAACTAAAGTTACTAAAAAATCCAAAAATTATTCATTTTCTCTTCATAAACTAGTTCCAGGTTCCAATTTTGAATTTTTTTTTGAGAGGTGGACAGGAATCGTTTGGACTGATTCCTTTTTTTAAGGACCCAAACTGAAATCGAAACCGTTTGCCTGGTTCTAGAATGCACAAGAACCTTACTCACCCCGATTAATTATTAGATGATTTATTATAATCTGTATGTGTACTTACTAGAAAAAAAAAAAACTCAAGGCTACACATGCACAAAAATACTGTATATGAAATTGAATTAGAGATTTGAATAGCTAATTAACATTTGAGAGTAAAGGGAAAGTAGCTAATTGAAAAAATTGGTAATTTTTCATTCCTTTCTTCACCAAATGTCCAAAAACTAAAAACTATTTTTTTTGGGGAAAGAAATCATTTTTCCGCCACCAAACACATTCATAGTAAACTGTAAACACATTTGGACTCGACAAAACGGACTTGAAATCAAAACTAAGTAACTTGAAACCCTACCTAAACCGACGTTCACAATAAATTAATCCTATTTAAATTAGAAACTGAATTGATTACAAAATTTGTCGCAGCAAAAATTAATTTAAACCAAACTGAACTTTAACCAGGTCTCATCATCTTGAGTATCAACAAATTCAAATTTAACCCGATTCAAAATCCAAATAAACTGAGCCATTTACCACGTCTAAAACCACTGTTTATGAAAGGAGAGAGTGTTTGAAAGGCGGTGGTAACAACTCGACAAGCGTAGTCATGTCAAGTGCCGAAATCCGAACAAATTAAAGATCCAGTCAACTGTACTGTTCTGCCTAATTAATCAAATCCAATACCAACCGACGCGATTGTGATTTGTTTCTGAATTATTTGCCGACTTTCTTCGTCATATATCCACAATTGTCAAACCTCGTGTGTGCCTCCTTTCTTTTTTTTTCTTCTTTTTCTTTTTTCCGATTCACCCCAATCATTTAAGTAGTACGTAGGATTTGCATGCCAATTTCACCCACTGTTACATTTTCCAGGTCACTTACTACTCAGCACTCGCCAGCTTTCCTGAACGGTCTGGTTTCATTATTTTGGATCGGCTGCAACGAGAATATCATAAATTAGTACAATAAGCATAATTAATAAAATTTTGTAAATTATTATGAAAGATTTGAATTAAATTATCATTTGTATTACGGGTAGTTATTCCTTATAAAATCTTATATAACAGTTTTCAGTAATAGGTTGGCGGCACTAATTGAGGTACAATAATTAAATTCAAACCTTAAAGGGTTTGTCACTGACCACCTATCATTCCAGTCGCTCGAATAAATTTTAAACTCAAATGGTGTTCCTAACAAGTCACCAAGGCATTTGATGCGCTACAAGCCCTTCAACACTGTGGGCAAAATAGGTCATTTATAAGGAAGAGACGAGTTTAGAAAGCATCTACTCATGGATGGTAGAGTCGATGTCCTATTTTTTACTTAAAAGATGAACGCTTCCATCATATTTCTAATGGTACTTACATAAAAGCTAAAACTAAGTTTATAAACGAAATGAAGCCCAAGAATGACCCTGTCTTTACATATACATGATTGAATGATAAATCATAAGAAGTTGTAAAAAACAGTAAGTTACGAAAAATTAAAAACAACTGGATACAAACCCATACTATGCAGACACAACTTATAAAGTTTGTTAAAAATTGCACAATGTATGCATTTTGTCGTCTATCTTTTAGAAAATCTCATTTATTTTGAATATAAATGAGACATTCAATGATATATATATATATATATATATATATATATATATATATATATATATATAGAGGAAATTATGATTAATACATGTGTCTGAATGTTCCTAGACAGATAAAAGATGTTCATAATTCTTCAACATAAAAATTTTAACCCTAGAAGGGTTGACGAAATGAATAGAGATGAAAATAAGCCACTAAATACACGTAACTAACATTATAAAATTGACAAAAATATAATGACAACTACATAATTAAATTTTCTGCAGCCTTGTAATGTCTAGAGCAAGAAGAAATTAAAAACCCAATAAATGAAGAAATAAGTGATACTCACATAGATTGGTTTAAGTGGTTTGATAATTATTTTTTTAAGCAAAATATTGGGATTAAATCTTATAAATCGAGAGAATTGTGATGAAAGTTCTAATTTCTCATGCTTTAACCCATTTTGTTTTCCAATTCCCAGTCCCTAATTTATTCATAATTAATGATGTGGACCATTTGTTTGTTAGATCATTATGGAAGACAAATGTCGAGGCTTTTGGCTAATGGCACTTAGTAAGGGGAGAAAGATGAAAAGTCTCCTACTCAAGATCTGTTCATTCCAGCATATGCCCAACCGCAACCGCAACCGCTTTCAATTACTCTCAACTGCTTTTAATTATTTCCAACTGTTAACCAATAATCCCAACTGCTCCTAACTACTCTCAACCGCTTCTAGCTGCTGTTACCTGATCCCAACCACTTGGAATTGCTCACGTTGTATTACAACCACTAATCCAACTTCCTCTCAGCTGCTCACAACTGTTAACTGTTGATCACAATATCTCACAACAACCCCTAACTGTTACATGCTCCTTGTAGCCGCTGAAATGAACAAACCCTTAATTTATAATGAAGAACCTACAAATTAAATATCAATAATGACTTGCTCATTTCAAATCATATTTACTAAACTCTTTCCCAAAATTCCACCTTCAAAACCCAAAATTATATACTTATATATGATGCATGATATGTGATATGATTGTAACAAGTTATAAAAACGCTAAGTAACTCTAGGAGTTGTGATTTTGTAAGAAGGCAAAAATCTTGTGTAAAGTTAGAAAACGCTGGCCTAAATGGGTTTGGTCTAAAGGCATAATTGAACAATTAGAGCCTGAAAGTGATCCTTCAGTGAAGGCAACCAACAAGGAGACGGTAATCGCAAATGCATTGCAACGATACTGTTGAAATTGCCCAGTCCATCTTTTTCAGGCGTCACATCAGCGACGTGGCGCCCGTGCTTGGTGAATTCTCCCTTTTGCTGTGTGCGGAGAATGGGGGACGGAAACAGCGGTCCAACTTCTTCATCTCGTAGTGGAATTAGGAAAAAGAGGGTAGTGATATATGTCTTACTGTAAGACGTTTTTTAAGTGTCTTATCTCATCATAATTAATATATTTTATAACTTAAAATCACAATTTTTTCAATGATTACTCTTAATTATGAATTATTAATCTTGAATATTCGTCGGCTACGCCAATAAAATATTAAATGATACCCTAAATACATTAACCTCATCCGCAAGTATATATGACGCGTATTTTAGAAATGCGATAAATTATGCATAAAAAGATAATTTTATATAGTTTATAAGCTGTAATATGTTTCTACTATTCAATCCTACCATTTTTTTCAATTTAAAAACAAAATAGTATGATTTTTAAGTCAAAATAAAACACTTATTAAGTGTCTTGTAACAAAAAACTTATCATTTTGCGAAAAAGAGTTGGTAAAGCTTTCAAAGCTTTGTACTGATTCATTTATCACATAATTTCTTGTCAATTTTTCACCTAAATTTTTTATTTTTAATCGTTTCAGGTAATTTCTACTCTTAATCCATCTTTGTATTAAATGGTTTTAAAATTTATTTATTTTTTCCATCAAAAATTTAACTTGTTGACAGATCGAGAGTGATTACACAAACAAAAAATTGACTATTAAATTAGCAATTTACAGCTTAAAATCATTTTATACAGATTAATTAATATGGTATAGTCACATATAATAAGAAAATGATTTGCCCATAATTTAACATTAATCAAAACCATATAAGTATCAATTAGTTAAATTGATAATTTTTTTTTAAAAAAACATGTCCCCGAAAATTTAAGTTGAAATGAAATCTATATTGGCCCTCTGCCTTTACATGCATAAATGTTAGCCAGCCCTAACATTATTAGGGGTGACAGTCACTTAAGTCGTTAAGAGACTGTAACTATAGTCGACCTCAACCTATACAAGGAGGCTCACGGGGTCGACTAAATTACATCAACAGAGAGTTCTCTAAATATCCTCTCCTTGTCTCTCAAGAACCCTGTACCATCTAGTGGGTTTCACGTTTAGGGCATGGCTTTCAAGATTAGTCTAATAGCCATCTTCTAAAAGATTCAGATTACATGGGTTAATTCCACCTGTCCATTCTACACCAAGGTTAGTCCTTTATTATCCTACACTAGTATCAGAGTCTAAGCTGTTTGGATTAGTCCCGAGTAATCTAATCATATTCTAGCATGCTTGATTTTTGTAATTCTTCTAGATGATTAGTTGCTTAATTGTTGTAGTTATGCAACTTTGTTATTCTAAAGCATTTTTTGTGATTATGAGAATCGACTAAAGATAGACTATTTAGTCAATATAATTGATGAATGTGTCAGTTTTATGATTTTTAAAGCATGATAGATTACACACACCCCAAATAGATTCAAATAAATATTGTTTCTTGTTGCTTTACAAGTATTAATATAAATTTTGTGATGTGCGCCATAAAGCACCTATAGAATTCATAAAAGAATTAAGTTTTTTGACTGTGTTTTGCTCCCAAAACCCTAACCCTTAAAAGAAAACATTGACCTTCAGACCCTCAGTCTTAGTGGCCGAAACACCCATAAACTTGCTTAGTGTTTCCCCCTAAACCTCGTCATTGCCACTGCCGTTTTTATGGCTGTAACAATGACGACGACCAAGCCTTGGTGGCCCCTCTGTAATACCCTGTCTCTTAATCATGTTTAATTAGTTTTAATTTTTGTATTAATTACATGGCTATGATTAATTAGAGAGTGAGCAGGCACTTTACTATTGTCAAATAAAGTAATACTTGATTTAAAGAATTGTGATATCGCGAAATTTCTTCCAAGGTTATAAAATCTCCGACAATTATATAGAAGTATATAATTTCATGCAAATATGAATCTATACCCGAATGAGGACGGGAATTTACCGAGTTATGATAATGTCTTAATAGTTAAGGAAAAGAATATGATTAGTAAATTATTACTTGCCAAATGTATGGCCAATCTCGTACCATGTGGAAAGGAAAAGAAATTGAGATAAGCTCGCATTAATTATGATGTGATAAAGTGATAAGCTTGCATTGATTATGATGCGGCAAAGTAATAAACTCGGATTAATTATGATGTGACAAAGTAATTATCCAAATAAAGAAAAAAAGGAAAAATAATAAAGATAGCCTACTAATCTAGGGGGCAGCGGCTATTTAAATGGCACGTGGGCTTTGAAAATAAGCCACCCAAGAGAGTCAACTCTCTCTGTCTTCTCTCTCCCATGTGTGACAACCCCCTAAACCAATAGCAGTGGCTAGCCACAGTCTGCGTTCGCCGCTTGATTTCACTGCCTCCCCAAGCCACCTGTTCAACTTGACCCCACCATCTCTTCCTCTTCACACCCTTTGGATGCACCCATCTCCACCTCTAGTCTCTTTGAAGGTAATTAAATTTTGTCATTCCATTATATTCAACCTTATATGTAAATGATTATATGAATGTTGGGATGAATTGGTGTATTTTGGTTATGTGATTGTAAGGGGTGAATACAATGAATTCATGTATGGGAAGAATTGACAACTAATTATCAATAGTCATAAAATGGGTGTGAAAGTATGATTGCAACAAATTTTGGTGGAAGAAATGTGCATAAGAGAACAGTGGTCTAGATGATGTTTAAGTATTCAAGCAAAGCCATAGTATGTTCAAGTAATATAGATGTAAATGATTATTAATGGTTTTGTCACTAAATAAAGGGGTTGTATGACATAGTTGAAATTGGGAAGAAAATTGAAGTAGTTATAAGGACTATATGGCAAATAAGGATGCAGTTTGCGCAATTAGTTTTATAGTTAAAGTTATTAGATACTGAATAACCAGTTTACCCAATAGATATATGGTTCTAACAAGTCAATTATAGTCATGAGAAATTCTAATGGAAATGTTGAAGGAGATAGGTCCGTTAGTTATGTTCAGGATATTGGAACCAAGTAATGCCTTTTTGAAAAAAGTGGTTGGATTGAGATTCAGCCTCAAAAGAGCACGTCACTACTTAAGGGTGTTGGTTTAGTAAATTGTGGTAATACATTGTGTGTTTTACTTGGGGTTCTAAGTCAAGAAATGTAAGCTATGAGGTTAAGAGGCTAACGAGTCCTATGGAGGACTAAATGAACCACAGTCCTAAAAGAAATATTGTCATGCCACACTTCTATAAGTCATTCATTAAATGAAAAAGGATTTACGAGAAGAATAAAATTCCTTCCTTTCATTACAAAGCCTAAGAGCATGATCGAAATAATTTAAGACTCATGAGTATTAATTTTCTTAATTAATACAGAGAGACGCTAAATCTATTTCGAATAAAGACACCTCAAAAGGGGAACCAAAAAAAAAAATGAGAGAAGAGTACAAATAAATGTCAAAGGTATGTTATTGCTCGTAGCGTTCAAAGATGTCTATATTTACATTTCCTAATATTAGTAAGTTTTACTTAGCCGCTGGAACCTTAAGGACCTATTTCATTGTTCATCGTTGAATGCAATATTCAATGTTCAATGTTCAATGTTCAATGTACTTTGTTCACAGTTTCTGCTAGCAGAATTCATAGTTTGGGTCCTTTGCGATAAACGTAAAATTCACAGTTCATTGTTCATTGATGCCATGGCTACTGCTCATATGTTTGGGTCCCACTCAGGATGAGAAACAATTAAGTTCAAAGCCAATGTTAAATGCAGTGCTCTCAAAGGACGTTTAACAAGTATAGTTTTAAAATTGCATGCTCACTGGTTCATCACAAAAAGTCATTGACTGTACAGCGGCAAAGTATTGAGCTAGAGCTTATTTTTCCATTGTTTGTGTTTTCCAAACTATTTTAGGGAAAGTGAAGCAACTTAAAGTGAAGCAAGAACCTACAGAGGTTCAAGGTCCAGGAAAAGTAGGCCAGAGCAGTGATTGCTAATTCTCTACCCTAATTAGTCATTTTGAGGATTTAGAAAATGACTCATGTTTTAAGCACATGTGCAACCTCAGTAAAATATACATCCCTTATGGACATGATTAAATCATGGTGTGATGCCTACTTCGAAATGTTTAATAACAATCTTAGACCTTATTTGGTGCAATTATTGCAACTGGCGGATACTGCTTATCTAGTCGACTCCACTTCTTTATTTGCAGCCTTGTCTGTAAGGGACGGCGGTAATACCCTAGCTTGATAATGCATTTCATGGGCTCATAATACTTATTGATAGAAGCATTTATATGGTGATTAAGTTGGGGCATTATAGAAGTGGTATCAAAGCAAACGTAGATGTCAGCATGACCAGATTAATGCCGTCATTTGGGGTCTGGATTGCTAAGTCTTTATGTATGTTTTGGTAAATGAGATAAATTCACAAGAATAAGGTTAGAAGTGTAAGGAATGACTGAGTAACCCCTGGGGTTGAAGAAGAAGTGCAAGGTTCTGTAAAAAGTACAGATAGGCGGCGGGGCAAGACTTTTTTAAAATGGCACTCCCTGAGAACCCTCATGGTCCCTTACTTGGCCCAGGCCTAAGAAGAAACCCCTTTTCCCTCATTGCCATCTACTCCAGAGTTACCAATTGGTATAGAGGATATGAGATCGACATATCTAATATCTGGGCCGACAGTGATGGGTATGATATCTGGAGAAGGGAGAATGACAGTGATTCTAGTGATTCAAGTAGGAAGGTGAATGTAATCAACATTCCTGAGTCCACTGAGATGATAGAAATAAGCTCTAATGAGACTGAGAAAGAGTCTTGTAGCTTTGGATCTGAAACTAGTAACAACAATGACCTATACTGTAACACCTGGGGATGGAACATAAAGAGGAAGCAAGAGAAGGAGTTGGACGTAGGAGGATGCTGTGGAGCTGAATTAAAAAGTGAATTTATGGATACGTAAAAAGGTGTAAATATGTAAGATAACAACTGAGGAACTGATCCCTAGGGGAGATACAAAGGTAGCAGTGATACGGGACTTCAGGTCATAAGGTTAGAATAATGATTGATCTAACTTACCAACCCATTTTTCTTTAAAGGATAGGCCTTTTGTCTACCTACCATGGAGACAATTCTTATGGTAGACTAATGTAACATATGTTATGAATGCACGTAAGTTTTATATGCATGAGTACTCGAATTGTTAAATTACTTACCAAGGAAATTGCCAACAATCGAATCCAGAAGTATATAACAATAAGGTTTAATTGATAGCACTTAATTGGCCAGCATGAATAGCAAAGGTAGCAAATTATGGTCACATGAGAAGAGTAGCACATGAACAAATAATGATGAAGAGAAAGCATGAACGTGTAACCATAAGGGATATGAATGAGTGAGGGCTAATATGTTTGCTTATAGATTTGGCAGAATGGCAGAACCAAATGACAATGTTTTGGAAAACAATACGCAAAGGAACAACATAAAATCTATGTCAGCCCACTCTACCAATCGAAATTCTCCAATATTGACCGCTTAAAGAAGCCAAGAAGCTATAAGTGCACCCCTAAACCTTGATAATGTCAAGGGTCAAAGAGGTATTCAGATGACTTAGATCCTGAACTAATAGAAAAGATTGTGGCTGATAAGGACAAAAAGGAAAATGAGTTCTTTTATTAGGTTACAAAATAGAAGCCAAAAATATATGATGGTAAAGAAGCCCTAAGTTTACTGAAAGAATGGATCAGACTGATGAAAAAGATATTCGATGTTGTAGAAGTCTTGACAATAGACGTGTGTTTATTGGGGTCTTTTATCTTGTTGCACAGGCTGACATTTGGTGGAGAATAGTTAAGTCTACCTTTCAAAGTTCTGAGGCCACTTGGTCTGTGTTCAATGAGGCATTGTGAGCATAGTTTTATCCGATGCACTTGCAAAAGCAAAAGTAGGGGGAGTTCTTAACCCTGACGTAGGATAAATGGAGTATGGAAGCCGCTTTGCTGAATTCTCAAGGTTTGCTTTAGAGTATGTAGCCACAGATCAAATGAGGGTGGTAAGATTTGAGGAAGGCCTAGTGCCTTATATTAGAAGCCAGTTGGCAGGACAACACATACAAATAAGTTAGGAATTGTATGAGCATGCAACAGAGATCGAACGAGTTAAAAATGAGTTGAGAATGGCAAACCAGGCTAGCCCTAGGAGAAGAGTGAAATTAGAAAGACACTCAGGCTAAGGGTCTTCCTAATGAGCAACATACCAACATGAGACCAAAACCCTAATGCCAGCTCATACAATGAAGCATTGCACCAATTGTGGTTATATGAACCACAACACCTCAGAATGTAGGGTGGGAACAAATAATTGCTTTTGATGTAGAGTTCTGAATCATCTGATTGTCAATTGCTAGACCTACCTAGCCGGGTAATGGTCGTGCTCAAACTTCTAAAGACAATAAGACCCTTGCCTTTGCAACCAGTCACTAGGTGGGCAGAGTTTGTGTGATCAACATGAAGTAGGGTGACAACTCAGAAATAGTTGTGATCAGTATGCTTACTTTTAATTCAACACCCCTTGTCGTTTTATTTGATTCAAGAGCTACACATTCATTTATTTCATCAAAAGTTGTATCTCAGGTAGGGGTGGAATCACATAACTATGTTGCAGATTTGGATGTAATTTAACCGCCAAAAAAGAGTAAAATGTAGTGTTATGTACAAGAATTGCCTAGTAACACTAAATCAAGAAGACTTTGAGGGAGATTTGATACAGTTAGATCTATCGGAATTCGATAATTTTAGAAATGGATTGATTGTCAAGGCATTGAGCAAAGATTGATTGCCAGAAAGCAAAGATTATCCCTAAAAGTGAAAGAGGGAGGGAAGATGTGCTTTTAGGAAAACAATAATAGAAAGGAAAGATATTATCCTTGATGGCAACCAGGAAATTAGTTAGGTAAGGGTGTGAGGCATACGTGTGCTGTGTTACGAAAGATAGGAAAAAAGGAAATAAAACTTGAGGACATTCCGGTGATCAGAGAATTTTCAGATGTGCTCCTGGAAGAAATCTCTGGGCTGCCACCCAAAAGAGAGATTATCTTTAAAATAGAGTTGGAACCAGGAGCATGTCCTATCTTGAAGCCTTCATATAGGATGGCCAAAGCAGAGTTAAAGAAAAATTGAAAGTGCAATTGGAAGATTTGTTGCAAAGCGGTTATACCAAACCAAGCATAACCCCATGGGGAACATCCGTACGATTTGTGAAGAAAAAGGATGGAACTTTGAAATTATGTCTAGATTACAAAGAACTGAACAACATACCTGTAAAGAATAAGTACCAGTTGCCTAGGATTGATGATTTATTTGATTAACTATAAGAAATGAGAGTCTTCTTAAAGATTAATCTTAGGTCGGTGTACTACCTATTAAGAATCAAACCAGAAGATATCCCTAAGACAACGTCTAGAACTCACTATGGTCATTATAAATTTAGGTGCTGCCGCTTGGATTAACCAATGCTTCTGTAGCCTTTATAGATTTCATGAACATGGTGTTTAGGTTGTTCTTAGATAAATTTGTAGTTGTTTTCATTTGATGATCTCCTAATATATTTGGAAACTAAAGAGGAGCATAGTAATCATCTAAGGATTGTGCCATAAACCTTAAGGAAGCACAAGGTTCATGCTAAGTTATCAAAATATGACTTTTAATTGTCATAAGTGAACTTTCTAGGACATGTGATATCTAAAGAAGGGATGAAGGTGGACACACAAAAGGTAAAGGCAGTCACTAATTGGCTAAGTCCTACTAATGTTACTAATGTTTAAAGTTGCTTGGTATGGCTAGATACAATAGATGATTTATGCAAGATTTTTCAAATTTACCATTTATAATGATGCTTCTAGACAAGGTATAGGATGTGTCCTAATGCAAGATGAAAATATCATAGTTTATACTTTTAGAAAGCTAAAGCCTTATAAGCAAAATCACCTTACCCATAACTTGGAACTGACCGTGGTGGTTTTTGCGCTAAAACTTTGGAGACACCATCTCTATGGTGTCCCTTGCAAGATTTTGACAGGAACAAAAGTCCCCAATACATCTTCACTCAAAAGGAATTGAATATGAGGCAATGTAGGCAGTTAGAACTTGCCAAAGATTATGACCTCCAAATACAGTGCCAATGAGGAAAGGCTAATGTGATTCCCAATGCATTAAGCCGAGTAATACATCATAGTGTGAACATTGTGACAATGGTGCAACCAAAGATTTTAAGGGATTTGGAAAATATAGGCATAGAGCCTGTGCTAGTGCAGGAACCGAGGTCTTTCTTGGTAGTACGGTGGTTCAACCTATCCTCTTGGATCAAATTAAACATGCACAGGTGGGAGATGAAGAGATAGAAAGGATTAAGGCAAACATAAATGTTCAGCCTAAAAATATGTTATTTTTATACCTTTTATTATCTAATATTTGCTCGGAATAAAATATTAAATTAGGATTTTAATATGTGTTTGTTTATTTTGTAGGAATTGGAAGAAAACATGAGAAAGAAATAAATAATGAGTTCAAATAAGGAATTAGACCAAAAGAGAGAAGAAAAAGAAGAACCTAGACATGAGCCCAATGTCCGAGCCTAGTTCGTGGCCCAATTCTCCCTTCACAGCCTCCTTGACCTGTTCTCTCTCTCAGCAAGCTCGGCCCACAAGGCCGAGGGCCTACCGTCCCTTTTTCACCCGGCCCCTTCTCTTCTTTTTCCATTCTTTAGTTTTGTCGTGGGCTGGGCTCATCACTTTTTCTCTTTTATTTCCTTTCTTTCCTAAGGCCCAAAGTCAAACCCACCCTGCTTCTTCTTAAGTGAGGCCATGCCTCTCTCATGTGACCCAGCAGCCCCCCATCTTCCCTTTTATCTTCTCTCTCCTTAGTGCTTCTTCCTTCCCATTCCTCAAATTAGAAACCTGAAGGTCACGGTAATAGAACAGAGCATAGTGCCCATTCTTCTTCCTTGCCATTCTACCGTTTGCTCATCAACATTCATTGCCCATCCACTTCTTCTCTTCTTCCTCAATTATTCAATACTAGAGACCGGTTGTCTTCCCCACGAACAGGGCAGCGCCCTTTGATTTCCTTCACCATAATCGTACTCCTCTTCCCCTTTATTTTCCTCCATCATTCATCACATTAAATCCGGCGTCTGTTACTTATTTGTGGGCTCTCATCATGGCCACCAATGGGCAGCTTCTCAAGACTTCAAGGGGTGCTTAGGTGAGCTAAAATGGAAGGGCCGAAAATAGAGCAATAAAAGGGGAGTAGCGAGTGTGAAATGAGTACCAGATTAGGATAGCGATTAGAGAGTAGATAGTAGAGGATAGCAAGGGTTTAGTTTTCTTCAGTTTTCATTGCTTGAGTTTTCTTCCAGATTTAGTTTTGCCTTTATTTTTATTTGCTTCAGATTGTTTGAGCTTGGCTTAATTGGAGTTAGTAGTTTGATGCCTTTAACATTCAGTGCTCTTCCCTATTGCGGTATAATCAATTTGTTGAGTTTCAACTTGATTTCAGTTCTAGGTTGTGCTGTGCTTTGGATTTGTGCTCTGTCGATTTTGGGTTCGATGCTCTGTTTTATGCCTGTGTTTGCTTTCCTCTGTCTCGTTTATCAAGTTCAAAGGATCATTACAAATAAGTGTTGGTGGCTCTAACTATATGCAGATTGTTGTTTCTTATTTTTGTCTTTGTAAAGTGTATGGTTAACAATTACAAAATTAAATTTTGTTTATTTAATCTATTAACTTGTGGAAATTCTAATCATGAACTGGTTAATTTAGCATTTAGTTTACTTTAGTTTAGAATTCTTGGTAATCCAATTTCACAACCATCCCTGAGGATGATACCCGTAATTTGTATAACGATAAACCGTACGCTTGTAGGAAATCACAACAAGTTTTTGGCATCGTTGCGAGAGATGATGTTGTGAAATTAGGTTGCGTAGCCGAGTCGTAATTTAGTTGCTTGTATCAATTTTGTTTTTATTTTCATTTCGTGTCTTTGGTTTTTCAATTTTGTGTGCATTAGTTTAGTTTTAGTTATTTCAGTTTAGTTGAGATTTCCTTTGTCTTTGATTTTCGATTAGAGTTTCTATTTTGGTTTTTACTTTGGTGCATTTAATTTTGATTTTAGTAATTATTTTCTGCTTAAAAGAAATAGAGACTAACAATTTGGTTATTGTGCAGGAAACAGACACAGAAGCAGTAGCAACAAAGAGAAAAAAAATTAAAAAAAAATTACTCTTCTTTTGTGTTTGTGTTCATTCTATATTTTGTGTGATGTTTGAGTATTTTTGGTCTTTCTTTTATTTTGGAAGCATAGTTTTATTTTTGTTAGTTTATTTTGTTTTGTTCACTTAATTATTTGGGTCTCTTGTTTTTGTTGTAGTCATTAGTTTGTAAATAGTATCCTGGATGCATTTTCTTTCCTTTAAAAAAAAAGAAGTAAAAAAAAATTAAAAACTTGAAATTCCAAAAAAAAATTAAAAAATTCTTATAATTGAAAAAAAAAACCAGATTCAAGAATGCCAGTTTTTAATTTCCCGCAATTTGAGCATGAACCTTTCTGAAACTATTTATCGTTATTTAATGATTATCGTGCTCACTTGAATCAAAATTTTCAAAAATGGAAAATTTGTAAGGTCATTACTGTGGGTTTGAATTCTAAATCTTGAGGTTATGTTGAATCTATTTATCCTGCAGGTGTGCTAGGTTCATTATCTAAAACTCAAAATGAGGTTTGGAATTTCTTTGAAAAGTTAGCTTGGAATACCAATGCGTTTGAACAAGGTAAAAATAATTTTGGTTACCCAACTTCTGAGGAGTCTATTTTTCCTGCTAATCCTTCCCCCCAAGATCATTTTATAAACTCATATGACCCATCTTATTCTTATATATCTCCTGTGTTGTGTGCATATTGTGACTCTTATGATCATGATACTTGTAACTGTCCATATCGTGCTTATGTTGATGCTACCTGTGCGAGTGTGGAAAAGAAGATAAATGGGTTGACTGATAAAATGATAGAGAATATAAAAGTGAGAATTGCTAAATATTCTCAATGTTTTAATCAAAGTAGGGAGAATTCTAATGAGCCTGACTCTAGTTTAGGACCTCCAAAGCCTAAAGTTAGTCTCTACGATGATTTTGAGCACTCTTATCTTGCTCGACCCAATTTGAATAAT
This sequence comes from Carnegiea gigantea, assembly GCA_029747015.1. Classification (NCBI taxonomy): domain Eukaryota; kingdom Viridiplantae; phylum Streptophyta; class Magnoliopsida; order Caryophyllales; family Cactaceae; genus Carnegiea; species Carnegiea gigantea. The sequence goes on from JAKOGI010001397.1 coordinate 94,433, forward strand.
GACATGCCTTTGCCTAGTGTAGAGCAAGAGGGGGACTTCTTTACATCTGTATCACAAGACCTTGCACCTCACACTAGCTCACCTACGGACGTCACTGAGGATGCCCCAGTTTCTGCCGACCCACCTGCCCCTTTTCATCATTCTCATGAGTTTGAGGAGGGTGATGAATGTGGAAACGCTAGTGAGTTAGATTTGAGCATCACAACGGACTTTGAGTACCATGAGTTAGATGAGTCAGACGATACTATTTCACAGGAGTCATGTGAGGAGGAAGCTACACCCACTAAATTGGAATTTAGTGATGATATTCGTTCTATAGAATATGAATCTTTTTCATGTGGATTTGATGCCAATGTGGGTTTGGATGTGAATCTATATGCTGAATACGAATTTTTTTCTTTTGACCACATCCACCCTGATTTTCTTTTTGAATCTCATAAGTCTAAATTTGTTGAGTCTGAGGCCATTGTCACTGAACATTTTGATTTAGACCAGACACCTACACACATTGAACTAAAAGGACTTATGAATTTAGGACTCACTAATTTGCCTAGGCCATTCATTCATGATGATATACTTTCTAGGCCAATGACCCACTTGCCGGCTACTTTTAAGTACGTCTATCTATTTTCTGATTGGGGCCAATAGTTTGACAAATTGAAGGAGGCCCTCACTTGTGTTGCATTATTATGGTAGATGTACTCTATTTGGTACCAACTTTCACATGTTCATTGTCTTAATTTTATCGAGAGTTGGTCTTCTATGTTTGACAAGCTGCTTCGTGCTTTATTGGGATTTGATTTAAGTAGCGATGTTCCATTTGATATGGAGTGGCTGATGCTCCATAGGCCTCGATTTGCGCAAATTTTTGGAGGCATAGCTTAGGTGTAATTCTACACCTGACCTGGTATAATAGTTCAACTTTATCTCCTCTTTTTAATTTTGTTTTCTTTTGTATATATTTGTGGTTGTCTTTTATTTTTGTTTTCTTTTAGAGTTTAGAGTCTTGTCCTTTTTGTTTTTGAGTCATTTTTTTATATTTCGTCTGTTTTTAGTTTTTAGTTTTTTGTTTTATGCTTCTTTCCACTCCCAATGAAAATATTGTGAGATTTAGGTGTGGGGGTGGGGACTTTTTAAAAAATTTTGAAAAAAATTTGAAAATTCGAAAAGATTTTGTTTTGTTTATGGGGAATCTTTTCTAATCAACTTAAATTCCCTGTGCTTTGACTATTAGCCTATATGTAAGCGTGATGTGCATGTTAGGTCTCCATCCTCGATGTGTCATTCTTAGTCCTAATTCTAATCCCATTTGTTCACTATCGCTTTGTAATCCAATCTCTATTTATATCATCCTCATTGTCTTAAGGTCTTAGTTTTCTATGATCGGCTCTTCCACTTGTTTTTGACACAATTACTTTGGTTTTTATTGAAGAAAAAGGGAAAAAAGAGAGAAAAACACGAGAATGAGAAAAATGAAAAAAAAGGAAAAAAAAGGAACTGAAAAAAAAAGAAAGAAAAAGGAAATAAAATGAAATTTGAAATGACAAGTATCCCTTTGAAGCATGCGCTACTGGGCGTTACCCTTTAAGGCACTACTGCTATTGGAAAAGCTTGCTTCCTATGTTAATAAATCAATAGTGTAATTTGTGTCAGTCAAGTAGGATGGTCTTTGATTTTGGTAAAGCTGAGCCCTAGGATGATGACACACTTGCACTCGAGCACTGAGATGGATTCAATGTCTTGATGTGCAGTTGGGTGAAAAGTTAGTGCTGTGGTTTCATTCATGGGGTAGAGAGCCTTGATGTGTATAATCTCTTTATATGGAGGCCAATATCTTGACTAAATGGGTAATTTAGTTAATTAGAATGTGTATATATCTTTCCCCAGTTTTGTACATATTAATTTTTGAAAAAAAAAACCAAAAAAAAAGATTTTCGAGTTTCTGTTTATGTTTTCTTTTATAGATTTTGTGGGTATATCTTCTGCAAACCTTCACGAGTCCTTACTCGTCCATTAGGATAGCCTAGGGGTTTAAAGGGCTTGTTGCACATGTTAAATGTAACCGTGATTTCTACGAAAGTGAGTTAGGATTTTATTTTATTTTCTTTTTCCAGAATTTTTAGTTTTATTTTACTCGAAGACGAGCAAAATTCAGGTGTGGGGGTATTTGTTCAGCCTGAAAATATGTTATTTTTGTACCCTTTATTATCTAATATTTGCTTGAAATAAAATATTAAATTAGGATTTGTATATGTGTTTGTTTATTGTGTAGGAATTGGAAGAAAAGATGAGAAAGAAATAAATAATGAGTTCAAATAAGGAATTGCGCCAAAAGAGAGAGAGAAAAAAAAGAAGAAGCTAAACAGGAGCCCAATGTCCAAGCCTAGTCCATGGCCCAATTCTCCCTTCACAGCCTCCCCTACATATTCTCTCTCTTAGCAAGCTCGGCCCACTAGGCCGAGGCCCAACCGTCCCATTTTCACCCGCCCCCTTCTCTTCTTTTTTCATTCTTTAGTTTTATTGTGGGCTGGGCTCATCATTTTTTTCTTTTATTTCCTTTCTTTCCCAAGGCCCAGACTCAAACCCAGCCCGCTTCTTCTTAAGTGAGGCCACGCCTTTCTCATGTGACCCAGCAGCCTCCCTCATCTCCCCTTTTATCTTCTCTCTCCTCAGTGCTTCTTCCTTCCCATTCCTCAACTCAGAAACCCGAAGGTCACAGTAACAGAATAGAGCATAGTGCCCGTTCTTCTTCCTCGCCATTCTACCGGTCACTCATCAACATTCATTGCCCATCAACTTCATCTCTTCTTCCTCAACTATTCAATACCAGAGACCGGTCGTCTTCTCCACGACCAGGGCCGTGCCTTTTGATTTCCTTCACCATAACCGCACTCCTCTTCCCCATCATTTTCCTCCATCATTCATCACATTAAATCCGGCTTCCATTACTCATTTGTGGGCTCTCATCATGGTCATTAATGGGCAGCTTCTCAAGAGTTCAAGGGGCGTTTAGGCGAGCTAAAATAGAAGGGCGGAAAACAGAGCAATAAAAAGGGAGTAGCGAATGGGAAATGAGTAGCAGAGTAAGATAGCGATTGGAGAGTAGATAGTAAAGGATAGCAAGGGTTTAGTTTTCTTTAGTTTTCGTTGCTTGAGTTTTCTTCCAAATTTAGTTTTGCCTTCATTTTTATTTGTTTCAGATTGTTTAAGCTTGGCTTAATTAGAGTCAGTAGTTTGATTCCTTTGACGTTCAGTGTTCCTCTCTATTGCGGTATAATCAATTTGTTGAGTTTCAACTTGATTTTAGTTCTGGGTTGTGCTAAGCTTTGGATTTGTCCTCTATCGATTTTGGGATCGATGCTCTGTTTGGTGCCTGTGTTTGCTTTCCTTTATCTCGTTTATCAAGTTCAAAGGATCATTACAGATAAGTGTTGGAGGCTCTAATTATATGCAAATTGGTGTTTCTTATTTTTGTCTTTGTAAAGTGTATGGTTAACAATTACAAAATTAAACTTTGTTTATTTAATCTATTAACTTATGGAAATTCTAATCATGAAATTTGGTTAATTTAGCATTTAGTTTAGAATTCTTGGTAATCCAATTTCACAACCATCCCTGAGGATGATACCCGAAATTCATACAATGATAAACCGTACGCTTGCAGGAAATCACAACAATAAACAAAGGAAAGGTATTACGTTTTCTAGGGGAAAAACTGTGAGCTATGAGATTCTAAAATTGAATATGTATACCTCAAAGGATGGGGTTAAAAGAAGATGATAATATCTAAAGTCCACAATACAAAGTATTCCATCCACTCAGGGCAAACGAAAATGTTTAGAGATTTGAGACAAACCTCCTAGTGGAACAACATGAAAAGAGACATAGCCGAGTATGTGGATGAATGTTTTACTTGTCAGAGAGTCAAAACTGGGCATCAATGACCTAAAGGTGAATTGAGACCATTGGAAATTCCCAAGTGAAAATAGGATTCCATTTTGATGGATTTTGTAATGCGGTACCCTCTAATAGGATCAAGGAAGAGCGCCATTTGAGTGATAGTAGATAGACTCACCAAGTCCACTCAGTTTGTAGCAATACATGATTCTTGAAAAGTAGATAGGTTGGCTTGAATTTACATTAGTAAAGTAACGCGGTTACATGGTGTACCTCAAAGACTTGTCTCATACACAAAAGGTTTCAAGCCCGATTCTGAAAGGCTTTAAAGAAAGCCTTTGATACAAAGTTATAGTTTTGCAGTTCCTGCCATCCCGAGACGAATGGACAAACTGAAAAGATAAATCTGATCATTAAGGACATGTTATGAACCTATATGTTGGATTTTCAAGGAACATAAGAGGAGTATTTACCCCAAATAGAGTTTTCGTATAATAATAGCTATCAAGCGACTATAAAAATGGTCCCTTTTTTTGAAGCTTTATACAGTGGAAGATGTAGAGCTTCCCTTTGTTGGAATGATTTGGAGAAGACTCCAATCTTGGGACCTGAAATGGTCCGAGAAATAGTGGATAAGATCAAAGTTATCTTACGAAACATCAAAGAAGCACACGATAGACAGAAAGCATATGCAAATCGAATGCGGAGGCTTATGGAGTTTAAAGAAAGGGATAAAGTGTTTCTGAAAGTTTCGCCTATGAAAGGAGTATGAAGATTCAACGTTGAAGGAAAGTAAGCCTACAATTTGTTGGACTTTATGATATCATTGAGAAAATCAATCCAGCTACTGACCGCTTAGCCTTACCACCTGAATTGCAACATGTGCATGATGTGTTCCATAGTTCACAACTCAATTACATAATAAAACTATACCTTTCATCAAAGTCATATGGACCCATCATGGAGCCTAAGGCTACCTGGGAAACAGAGGAGGAAATGAAAAGTTCGCTACACATATCTATTCGAAAGGTATGTTTAGCGTAATTTTCGAGGACGAAACTTTCTTTAAGGAGGGGAGGATGTAATACCCCGTCACTTAATCAAGTTTAATTAGTTTTAATTCTTGTATTAGTTACATGGCTATGATCAATTACAACAGTGAGCCGTGCACTTTTCTATTGTCAAATAAAGCAATGCTTGATTTGAAGAACTGTGATACCACAAAATTTCTTCTAAGGTTATAAATTCTTGGCCAATTATGCAAAATTATATAATTTCCTAGAAATATGCATCTGTACCTGAACGAGGACGGGAATTTAGCGAGCTATGATAATGTCTTAACAGCTAAGAAGAGGAATATGATTAGCAAATTGTTACTTGCCGAATGTATGGCCAATCTCGTGCCTTGTGGAAAGGAAAAAAAATTGAGATAAGCTCCCATTAATGATGATGTAACAAAGTGATAGGATCACATTAATTATGATGTGACAAAGTAGTTATCCAAACATAGAAAAAAAAGAAAAAGTAATAAAGATAGCTTGCTAATACGAGGGGACGGTGGCTATTTAAATTGCACGTTGGCTTTCGAAATAAGCCACCAAGAGAGTAAACTCTCTCTCCCTTCTCTCTCCCACATGTGACAACCCCCTAAACCAATAGCAGTCACCGGCCACCGCCAACCCTCGCTGCCTAACTTCACTACCTGCCTAAGCCATTTGTTCAACTGGGCCCCACCATCTCTTTCTCTTCACGCCCTTTGGTTGCACCCATCTCCAACTCTAGTATCTTTGAACGTAGTTAAATTTTTTCCTTCCATTATATTCAACCTTATATGTCAATCATAATTTATATGAATGTTGGAATGAATTGGTGTATTTTGGTTATGTGATTGTAGGGGGCGAATATAATAAGTTCATGTATAGAGAGAATTGACAAGTAATTACCAATAGTCATAATATGGGTGTGAAAGTATGATTGCAAGAAATTTTGGCGGAAGAAATGTGGATAAGAGAACAGTGGTCTAGATGATATTTAATTGTTCAAGTAAAGCCATAGTATGTTCAATTAATATAGATATAAATGATTATTAATGGTTTTGTCACTAAATAAAGGGGTCGTATGACATTGTTGAAATTAGGAAGAAAATTGAAGTAGTTATAAGGACTATGTGGTAAATTAGGATGCAGTTTGTGCAATTATTTTTATAGTTGAAGTTATTAGATACTGAGCAACCAATTTACCTAATAGATATATGGTTTTCACGAGCCAATTATAGTCTTGAGAAATTCTAATGGAAATGTTAAAGGACATAGGTCTGTTAGCTATGTTCAAGATATTGGAACCAAGTGATGCCTTTTTGAAAAAAGGGGGCTGGATTGAGATTCAGCGGCAAAAGAACACCTCACGAGTTAAGGGTGTTGGTTTAGTAAAGAGTGGTAATACGTTGTGTGTATTACTTTTGGTTCTAAGCCAAGAAATGTGAGCTATGAGGTTAAGGAGCTAACGAGTCCTAAGGAGGGCTAAATGAACTACAGTCCTAAAAGGAATATTGTCATGCTACACTTCCATATGTCATTCATTGAATGAAAAACGATTTATGAGAAGAATAAAATCCCGTCTTTCTGCTGCAGAGCCTAAGAGTGTGATCAGAATAATTTAAGACTCACGAACATTAATTTTCTTAATTAATACGAGCGCCATTGAATTTATTTCCAAGAAAGACACATCAAAGGGAGAATTAAAAAAAAAACAGAGAGAAGAATATAAATAAATGCCAAAGATACATTATTGCTTGTACCCTTCAAAGATGTGTGTATTTACATTTTCTAATATTGCCAAGTTTTACTCGGCCGCTGGAACCTTAAGGACCCATTTCATTGTTCGTCGTTCAATGCAATGTTCAATGTTTAATGTCCAATGTTCATTGTTTATGGTTCCTGCTACCACAATTCATAAATTGGGCCCTTCCCGATTAACGGAAAGTTTATAGTTCATTGTTCATTGATGCTGTGGCTACTGTTCGTATGTTTGGGTCCTATCCTGTCCAAGAAACAATTAATATCAACGTCAATGTTAAATGCAGTGCTCCTCAAAGGACGCTTAAGAAGCATGGTTTTAAAATTGCACTCGCTCACTGGCTCATTGCAAACAATCATTGATTGGACAAGGGTAACGTATTGAGTAGAGCTCATTTTTCCATTGTTTGTATTGTCAAAGCTGTTTTAGGAAAGGAGGAGCAACTTAAAGTGAAGCAGGAACTTACAGAGGTTCAGGGTCCAGGAAAAGCAGGCTAGAGCAGTGATTGCTAATTCTCTACCCTAATTAGTCATTTTGAGGAGTTATAAAATGACTTATGTTTTGAGCACGTGTGCAACCTCAGCAAAATGTAAATCCCTTGTGGATGTGATTAAATCATGGTGTGGCGCCTACTTCGAAATGTTTAATAACAATCTTAGACCTCATTTTATGCAATTTTTGTAACGGGTGGATGCTGCTTATCTAGTCGACTCTACTTCTTCATTTACAGCCTTGTCCCTAAGGGACGGCGGTAATGCCCTAGCTTAACAGCACATTCTGTTGAATCATAATGCTTATTAATAAAGGTATTTATATGGAGATTAAGTTGGGGCGTTAAACCCCCCAAAACCTTGAAACATCCGATGCTCAGTCGCCACCCATGCCGTTGTGGTTACCATGGTGGTAGGTCTAGCAGGTTCTTGGTAGCCTCTGCAACCATCACATTACATACTAAATAAAAAATGGGAAAGGAAGGTTTCGAAAAATGGTAGAAAGGTTTAGAAAGAACTGAAAGATACTCATCAGAACCGCCAGAAGAGGTGCCATGCGAATATCACGCGGCGCCGCCGACAGTGTTTTCAGATCCCTTCTTAATCTTGTTTAACATCCCAAGTGCTAATCCACCATTGTCACCAAGATAAGTTTGTCGCATATAAAACCCATTCACCACTGCCTTAATGGCGCATTGGCCGTGTGGATCGAATCAATGGACTCAGCTTTGGTCGTTTTGAATGATGGTGGCTGAATCTTGCCAAATCAGCATGAATCGGAGGCCGTGGGCCGTAGTGGGGATGGAGTCTTGTCATCCTTTGGGTGGGACAATGACTCTGGGGTCTTTTGTGGCTACCTACAAAGGGGGGTGGAGCCATGAGCGAAGGTGAGTTGTTGAAGACTATGGGAATAGAGTTTGGAACTCCATTCTGGGCCACACAAAGGGTTAGGGAGAGAGAGAAATGAAATTGGCAGAGCGAGGTGAGTGAGTGAAAGTTAAGGTTAGAGTGAGTGAAGTTACTCATTTGTACTAGGTATATGGGCCTCGCTTTAATGGGGCATTTTTTTGGGCCTATTTATTTTCGACCGTTTTGTAATTTTTTTCCCTTTTTTGTGGGCCAATTTTCGGACATGTGATAAGGCCTAAAATTATTTTTAACTATCCAAATTTATTTTTGTTCAATATATGAAATTTCATAGTAATTAACGTTAGCATGATTTAGTTTCAGTTTGTTGAATGAATCTGTTTTATGGTTTAGAAAATTCATGGCAATTATATAAATATATTTCATATCATTTAATAATTTGTTTTATGCTTCATTTTATTGTATAAATAAGTTTCATAAATGATATGAAACCTTTGAAGTCAAATATATAACTTTTAGTTGCATAAAATATAATTTTTTCTAATAGAACAGATTATATGAATTAGTTTTATATAATATAAACTAATGTAAATGTATTTTACAGGAGAATATCTTTGCGGTAATCACTAGTTTATATGTTAACCAAAAATTCTATGGAATTATATGATAATTAAATTGTAAAATCTTCTAATTCATATCCATATGTAATGATTATGAGTTTAGCAAAATTTTCAAACTGATGAAGTGAATGATGAAGTTCTCTTTATAATTTAATTATCAAACGATATGCTTAAAATTTTAAGTATACTTTCAGATATGGCAATCAAGAATTTGATAGGTATGACTTCTAATAGTAAACTGGATGGCACAAATTACGACATATGGCATTTAAAGGTTCAGTTTACCCTAAATGAGGGTGACACGTTAGATCTCTTGGCCGCTTCTATGCCAGTCCCAGCAGACAAAGATGAATAGGATAAAGACGTTATAGCTAGTGAGTCGTATAAGGAAAACCTAAAGACATACCACTCATGGTTCAGAAGGGATCGTTCAGCACGCTACACTCTATTGTATTACATGCATAATGATCTCCCGAGAGAATTTGAACATTGTCAAGCAAAAATTAAATAAAAATAAATAATATGCACATTCAACACAACTTTCCAATGTACAAGAATTTATATCAGTTTGTTTTAAGTACAACCCCATTCAAGAGGCTAGACTACCTTAATTACAACCCTCCTCTTGGGAGACCACCTTTTGATTCTGACTCATTCTGCTTTACTTTTCTTTCTTTGTTTTATTTTTCATTAAGAAGGCTTTATATCATTTGGATTGACGTTTATCATGTTTTTGATGTCGAATCGCCCATATTCAAAACCTACATACATCAGATAGTGGTCGTATAGGCATTTTGTAGGAAGGATACTACACCTACACATTCTTCATGTGTAGATTAGGAAATGAGTAATTTTATTTGATTTGAATTTAGGTTGCATTCACTTTTTTGTTGCGAGTTGCCTACATATTTTTTTTTGTTATAGAGGATCAGACTAGCTGTAGTTCTTTAAATAAATTTAAATTGATTTGTATTTTATTTTTGTTAAATTAATAACAATAAATTAATTTTATTTTGGTTTTGAACTTTAGTTATTTGAACTAGATTAATAGCTACAATTTTGATTTAATTTTGTCATAATTTTTTACCCATTTCACAACCAAATTTTTTATTTGCCGATTTAGTCCCTTTTGGCGTCGATCCTTTTATATGTTTTTTCTTTAATTGTTCCATTGCACCTGAACTTTATTAAGAGGCTTCCTATGTACTCTTAATGAGGTCAGATTAACGTAGTTCTTAACCTGATACTTGTTTTTTTAGACCTACATCATGAAGGGAGAAATTTGGTGAGTTTGGTTGTATATTTGGCTCGAGTCTGGTCCATTCCGCTGACTTAGGATTTGAGAAAGATTTTATTTTTTGGGAAGCTTCGTTTTTCATTTGTTTTGGTTATGTAATGTGCAACCAAGGGTTATAGAGTTGAAATTTGGTCTTTAATGAAAGAAGGGGAAGATAAATAAGGTTCTGTGGTGCATTTTATGGACTTGGAAATTTGTGTGTTATGACATTTGAGCATATAAGGTACAACCCACTTGAAAAAATTAACTTTTTGTGAAGAGAAGAGGTGTCAATTTGAGTCTATTTGAGGACTTCAATTTAGACTGAATCCTAAAATTTTACATCGAACTTCTTATGTATCTTAAGTGGAATCAAGTCACCATAGTTCTAATGGATACTTAACTTAGGCATAATTTTATATTTTTTCTCCTTGCTTGATTAGATGCATAGAAATTTATTCGCATCCACTGAAACTCTATAGGTACAAGCTTTGTTAACTTGGTATATATAAAGCTCCGTTAGTACGTACCAGTTAATGTTGTTTGAAGCCAAATGACTTTACACTTATTTTTAATGCACTTGAGTTTTGCTAATGCTTGATTTGGTAAACAGTACCACACACCATAAACCATGAATTTCAAATTATCTAAGCAAATACATCTTCATCCCTTTTTTTGGGTGCAAAAAGTATACCTATGCCCCGTTCTCCTTTTTGGTATTCCTTATGTGGCTCCCTCCCCATTGGAGGGCCTGTTTGACAAAATTAGCTGTTTCGGTAGCGGATAGCGGTTCAGGTAGCGGATAGCTGTTTAGATAATGGATAGCGTTTCTAATTTAGCTGTTAACGGATAGCTATTTAGATGAGCGATTTAAACTAATATTTTTGGCAAATTTAGCTGTTAGGCTAGCTGATTAATGTAAATTAACATAGAAGGATATATATAATTTTCAAAGATAAAATTTTTAAAGGATATTTTTTGGCTAAAAAATCTGAAACACTACTTTTAAATGTCAAACGTTAATACTATTAGCTTTTTAAAAATGCTGCTTAAAACGCTAAACGCTACTTGAAATGCTAGTCAAAATACTAGTTTACCGAATACTAAAAATTGCCTAATTAGTGTATTGACTTGGTCAAAATACTAAATGTTATCCAAAATACTGTTGTCGAACACGGCCTAAATCAGGCCCCTATTTCCATCATCTTTCATCAACTTCATGATAGATATTAATAGGACAATTCTAGCCATTTTATTTGTCTGACTAGTCATAAAATTTTGATTATGAATTGTAATTTTTTGATGAAACTTTGCTATAATTCAAGATTATTGATGACGACACACAAGTACCACCCCCTGTTTCTTCTTCCTATTCTTCTAGGATAGGTAGCTAAGATTCTTATAGTTTTTGCAAGATCCATAAGGTTCATGGTTCTAACAGGAATCTAGATCCTGCATGGTCAAAGTTGATGGGTCCGGCAGAACCTGAGATCCAATAGAATCCTTTATCTTCATGAATCCGGCAGGATCAATAGTTTAACAATGGATTCCCAAAGGAATCAGGATCTAAAATGATTTGATTGTCTTTTGAGTCAACAGACCTGAGATTCTAAAGAATCCAATTTTTCATGAATCCCAAAGGATTCAATTCTGGTTGAGTGCTCGACTTAGCTTGAATTTGGAATTGGTGCTTGACTTATCTTCTCAGGGCACCATTCGCAGCCGTTTGGTTGCATATTAGCTCAACCATCATTGGAATTAGCCATGGCTAGGACGAAGCAAAATGCTATAGTTTTCAAGGAAGTGAAGTTAACTTGACTGCATGGTTCAATTTCCTCTGAACTTTCAACTAGAAGTTGTAGAACACGATGGACTTGGTTGTTGCTTCACCCCCTTGTTATCTTTTTTTGACCTCTTCCTACTCTATTTTTTTCTTCAATCTCTACCTTTTGCTCCCTCTTTATGGTCTACAAAGTTGACCTCAATTTCTTTTGCTTCGTACTATGTTTCTTTCCTCTCATTCTCAATTTCTCTGGCTCTCTATCTTTTTTTTCCTTCTCTAATTTTGTACCTAGCCCCTCACTTCACACAGTCTTCCACCTATTTTACATGAAGGTAGTTAGTTGTTCTTCTTGTGGGGAAGTTTAGGATTACCTGGACATGGAAATACCCGAATCTTTTCGCCTGCTAGATGTCTGCCCATGAACAGGTGCTACTAGAGTCACCATATATGTTTCACGCTCAAAAACCCGAACCCACTGATGATGGCTGGGTTTGTGTGAGGGAAAGTACTGAGAGTGGAGAGAGTTTATTGCTTAGCCTGATCAATAATGCCCATAATTCACCCTCTATTTATAATGGCACAAAACCTCTAACAGAATCAACAAATTAATGGATGATTATAGGTGGTTAATACATAATTAACCCAATTATAACAGCAGAATTAAATATGCGCTAATGGCCATTTATATGTGACCCTTACTGGTCAACAGCTCCCCCTCGGTCACAAAGACCAGTTAGTCTTATATCTCTCTGCCAACAATCTTCCCTCACACATCATACTAAGAATTGAGCATGCGACCAAAAGTAAAAAATATTAGTGTTATATCAAGTCACCATCTAACTGACATAACACCTACATGAAACATCAATACTCCGAATCATTCAAATACATCACCAATGGCGTATATTGTCCCTTTATGCCTGACATATCAATTGATTTCATATACTAAACATAATTGCCCGGGCTTGATATGATGATGAGGAAATGATTCTTCCTTAGATAATTACAATAATCCATCTTAGCATAATTACTTCCTAATGTGCTCCGCCAGACAGTGTACATCCCGGTGCTTGGATAACACATTAAGGTAGCAACATCAAGCTTTGACTTCATATTATAACTCTAAGTCAAGGGGTATTACCAATGAGGGCCACACAGTGATAAGGAAAGGGAGCTCACTTATCACTCATTAGATAGGTCGACCTTTAGCACACACAGTATGATGTGTGCCATGGCATAGCTCCCCCTAAACTAGGCATATCACTCTTCTATGCCATGCGAATCACAGGCTTGGCTTTTACCTAAAAAACCAACCTGAGCTACTAGACCAACACACCCAATGTTAATCTCAATGCTCAAGATTCGGCTATAAGGTTTCGATATGAAAACTTATTGCATATTCGACTCCCTTGAGTTTCATCTTAGTCATACTAAGGTGACTATATTTTTCATTCATACACTCCCAGTATGAATAATCAACATTGCATACCTAGTGCCAATATGATTCAGTCTTATTATGCCCGCTACCCAAGCGTCAGGGAGATCACCTGTGTGACTAGGCTAATCAGAAGCCTGGTGACATAACAACGTGCCTTGTAATGTACTTCTATATTTATGAGCAGTTGAAAAGAAACATCATTCTTCATTTCATAAATATTTAATATAATAATAACATGTCCATCATACACTTAGATACACCCAAAAACTAAGTCCTACGAAGACCTAAGCTCATCACATGAGCTTTAAAAGCGTTTCTAGGAATAGATTTAGTTAAAGGATCTGCTATCATTCTACTTGTAGATACATACTTAATAGCAACTTCTTTCTCTATTATGGCATTTAGTACAAAATGATAACGCTTCTTAATATGCTTACTCTTCTTGCGGAACTTTGGATCTCTTACAAATTGGATAGCAGTAGTATTGTCATATAACATTTCTGTAGGATCGTTAACCCTAGGAGTGAGATCAAGATCCTGTAGATAACGCCTTAGCCATATTGCCTCATGAGTGGCAAGACAGCAAGCAACATACTCTACTTCCATAGTCAAAAGTGCTATGCAGTCTTGTTTCTTACTGCACCAAGATATTACTCCCCCACCTAAGGTGAACACATATCCCGAGGTAGACCTAGATTCATCCAGATCACCACCCCAATTAGCATCTGTATATCCTCTCAGCTTAAGATCTCTACCTTGGTAGCAAAGGACCAGGTCACTCATACCACGCAGGTAACAAAAGATCCTTTTGATGGCTTGCTAGTGTGCAGGCCCTGGGTTGCTTTGGTAATGACTTACCAAACTAACCGCAAAGCAAATGTTTGGACATGTACACAACATGGCATACATTAGACTTCCTACTGCACTAGCACAAGGAACATTGTTCATTCTCTCCTTTTCTTTATTTGTCTTAGGATACCAGTCGAGACTTAAAGTTAAACCTTTCTCAACTGGAGTGTCCACGGATTTAGAGTAATGCATTCGAAAACATTCTAAGATTTTGTTAATGTATGCTTCTTGGCTCAAACCAAGAAACTTCTTAGAATGGTTTCGAGTTATCTCCATGCCTAGGACATACCTGGCGTCACCCATGTCCTTCATCTCGAAGACGGAGGACAACCACTGCTTAGTGGTTTGGATCATCTCCATGTTGTTTCCAGCCAGTAGTATGTTATCAATATACAAAGTAAGAAACATAATTCCCTTTGTAGTTTTCTTAACATACACGCAGTGATCTTTAGAAACCATGTTTAAGTCAAAAGAAATAATGGCTTCATGGAATTTGAAATACTACACTCTGAAAGACTGCTTGAGACCATAAATGGATCTTTTAAGATGACAAATTTTGTCCTCTTGACCTTTCGATACGAAACCAATAGGTCGATCTATGTAGATCTCTTCTTCAAGGTTTTCATTAAGGAAAGCAGTCTTTACATCCATTTGGAACAATTCTAAATCCAAATGGACAACCAGGGCCAAAGGTAGGCGAATAGAGGCAATTCTCACCACAGGAGAAAAAGTCCCTTTATAGTCTACCGATTCTATTTGGGTAAACCCCTTTGCCACCAAACGGGCGTTAAACTTGTCGATTAATTCATCTGCCTAATGTTTTATCATGGAAATCCACTTCTTTCCAATTGATTTACATCAGGGAGGAAGATGAACAAGTTTTCAAACCTTGTTTCTCGCCATGAAGTCCATTTCATTTCTCATGGCTTCCATCCACTCTTTGTGGTTTGGTGAATCAATGGGCTCCTGAAAAGAGGTAGGCTCTTCTATTTCTAAAGGAGTGCATAGGAATATTTTCACTTCGATTTGAAAATATCGTCGATGTATTCTTCCACGCTCACTCTCCAGAGCACAGGTTCTGTGCTAGTTTGAACCTCTGAGGCATTCCTCCCCCTATCTCTAAGACGTATGGATTCCTCAGCTGAGAGAGAATCATTGTCATTATCCTTAACAAGTGGACTAACCTCCTGTTCATGTTCATGTTCATGTACATGTATTGGAGAAGGAGGACGAACCTCATTCTTAGATTGATTCTCTTGGACAATCAACAACTCATCATCTCTTACAGACAATGGAAGAGTACTATCCTTGGTGACACGGTGAGTGTTTAAATCCTCCCCCTCACTAAGAGGTAGTTGATCATCTAGCGGTAACTCATACAATGCAGTATCCTGTTTGATTTCACTGATGTTGGGGAAGTCATCCTCAAGAAACTCAACATTGAATCCACTTTGGTCATACCACCATTAGGGTGTTCACCATATATAACATATCCCTTAGAATGTTCGGGATATTGTATGAACACCATTTTAGTGGCCCTCGAACTAAGTTTCCTAGGTTTGTGAGTTAGGTTATGTACATAGCCAGCCGAACCCCATGAGCGTAAATGTTCCAAGGAGGACCTTTCTACCATGTCATAACTCATATGGAGTAGTGGATACGCTCTTACTAGGCACACGGTTAATAATGTAAGCCATCACGAGCAGCGCATCCTCCCAAAAACTAATTGGAAGATTGGCGTGTGCCATCATTGACCTGACCATATCAAGCAATGTTCGATTCCTTCGTTCTGCCACACCATTTTGTTATGGCATCCCAGGAATCGTAAGCTGTCTTCGCATACCCTTTTCCTTACAAAATTCTTTGAACCTATGTGAGAGGTATTTGCGACCACAATCAGTTCGAAGAGTCTTAACTCCCCGATCTAATTGGGTCTCAACCTCAGCTATAAAATGTTTGAACACATCAAGTGCTTCATAGCGATGTGATAATAGGTACACATACCCATATCTTGAATAATCATCTATGAAAGTGAGGAAATAGAAAGCCCCATGATGTGCTTTCACATTCATGGGTCCACATATATCAGAGTGAATAGGCTTTAAAGGGCTTGATCCCCTTGAAGCCTGACCGAAAGGCTTTGCGGTCACCTTGCCAGCAAGACACGACTCACATATAGGCAACTTAACCTTAGTGAGTTGGTCTAAAAGACCTTTTTAGGCTAGCCTGTTCATCCTATCTTAGCTAATATGACCAACCCTAGCATGCCATTTAACGGATTCAGAATCAGAATCAAAACTTGAGATAAAAGCAGAAGGAGAATTATCATAAAAATTATCCAAATCTAGTACAAGGAAATTGTTCTTTAAAATTGCATGGCCAAACACATTGCCACCATACATGATGTTCAAACCATCCAGATAAGAAATAAAACCAAAACCTGATTTCATTAAAGAAACTAGAGATAAAAGACAGACTCACACCCCAAGTACGTTCCAACACCTAGAACGTCTTCTTCACTGCCGTTACTCAGCATGACAGTTTATGAACCCACTGGGTACTGGTGAAAATCTACAAACCCAGCTCTGTGCCGAACTATGTGCTTACTTGCTCTCGTATCTACAATCTAATGAGGAAAAGAATGAGCAACTAATGCATTGGAGCGTACATATAATTCAGGAGAACAAGTGGAAAAAGATACCTTCTTCGGCTCAGGACAATCTCGAGCATAGTGACCTTTCTTTCTGCAACAATAGCACTTCACTCGTGCTATATTGATCCCTCCATTGCCTTTGGCCTTCTGCTTCTTGGCAACCCCAACCTTGGGCCTACCATTCTGGGGGGGCCTTGTCCTATCAGCCTCGATTATTCTTATTGCCTTTGGGCCTATTTCCCTTAGCAACAAAAGCCACATGAGGAGTGCCTAACATTTTCAGGCGTTCTTCTTCCATTTTAATGTGGCTTTGGACCTTAGCATCTGTCTTGATATGTTCAGAATGAGTCAAGATAGTCTTGACATGATTCCAATGCTGAGATTCTACAGGAGAGCCCGAATCACATTCAGGACTTGCTCCCCCTCAAAAATTTCCTTACCAGCAGCCTTGAGATCATGAATTAAGCCACTTATAATTCGTAAATGCTTAGTCATGGTATGACTGGAATCCATTTGGTACTATATCGATTTAAGCTGCAAGGTACGAAGCCTTGTCTCAAATGTTTGACCAAAACGGATTTTGAGTTGGTCCCACATATCCTTAGCCGTGGGACACAGCTCAAATCCTCTAATAAGATCGTCGTGCATGAAATACAACATAGTAAAGCATACCCTTCGATCCTTATTGGACTAGTCTTGGTAGGCCTGTAAGCTCTCTTGATACTGCACAGAAGAAGTATCAATGGGCTTGCCATCTTTATCTGTGTCAAATGGCGGAAACTTGGCTACCGTAAAGTGTTCCAGCAGGTCCCTCCTATTCGGAAGATACTAAATCTTATGTTTTCACATCTCATAGTTAGTCCCATCTAACTTCTGACTAGTGGAAAGCTCATCATTCATTGCACTATTAGCTGCCATATCTACAAGTTCATATTAAAAGATGGACATAAGGCACATGTTTTCTTAAGTAATTAAATGATTAAAGTTTCATCGTTCATGTCACATGATTGAAAATTTCGATAAACTCATAATCATCTTATATAATCATGAACTAGAAAATTTAAATAACTTAGTTACAATAACATTTCCATACAAATATTCATATGGACCACAATTAAAAATGCTAAACTAATTAACATTTATCTAAATATCACATAGATATTTAATAAGATCCATGTAAAACTAATTTACATATGCACATATTGGAAATTGTACATATATATGAAACTAATTCATATTTCCATTATTATTAACTATTATAATAAATTATTCGATATATAAAATGAATTTATATGAAATGAGCATGCAATAACAAGAATTCGAACATTAAACATATTAATGTTATATTTACAAGTTGATGCATTATAAATCATCTCAAGAATTAACAATATGCATCACATTTATATAAATTTCTTTAGGAATCATGCTGATATAATATAACAAAATAGCCCATAATCTGGACATATGGCAAATATCACAAACCAGCCTTAAACCCGAGACCCAAAAATTAGAAGCCTTAAAAAAAAAAAAAAAAAACGAGACCCTCACTTTTTTTTTAAACCTTTCCTCGGCTCGCCATTTCTAGAGCCTTCCTCTCTCTCTCTCTCTCTCTTATAAAATCAGAAGCTTCTCTTTGTAACTCTAAGGCTCTCTCTCTCTCTCTCAAATTTGGCTCTCAGCCAAGAGCTCGACTTCCCGGTTCTCCAAGGCAGTCATGGCCGCCCACCTCAGCCCCAGATCGGTGTCGACACCAGTCACTTTGGCTGGAACCCAAATCTGCTAGAACCACCACCCAAAACTGTAACCCAACTAAGGAACCCCCCTTTTCTAGACTCTTCTAGACATATCCCAGCATCAACCATCGACAAAACCCACCAACAAACTATGCTGACGAGTAGATCGACCGCCAAGTATTCGACTGACCCAACCCACTCACACAACGTGCCACCCCTGTGGCAGTGCGTGTTAACCACACATGGCAATGATGGTGTTGCTTTTCGTGGTTCTGTGCCGAAATGAGTAGAACTGAGGAGGTTAGGGGCATTGGGGGGGAGAAAACGAACCAAAAACGTTTTCATCAGCGGCGCGTGACTCACACGCGCCACCCCTCTCGGCGACCCTGATGGGTTAAGGTAAGTCCACTCCCTTCTCCTTTTTTATTTTTGTATTTGGGACAATGGGGTGTCTCTGAGAAGTCGAGTCTTGGTGAGACAGAGAGGGTTGAGGTCTATGGTTAGATCTTTGGAGGTTTCAGGGTAAGGGAGGTGGTCTCGGATTTGGTCAGTTAATTACTAGAAAAATTGTGCAATTTGGTTTTAAACTAGCATGAATCTGGGCAAGAATTTTTATCCTACTTTACATAGAAATTCTAGAGTGTGGATATCAACATGAGACCTTTGATTCGAGCATAACATAATATGAAATATGTTAGATTATAATAAATATTATAAGAACAGAAACTACTAGATCCCTTTTATTCATTTCACTCAGAAACATGTGATCTAAGGCCCTGGTCGCGCCAGTTGCCGACGTCTGAAGCCCGTCGCGCTCCCCCCTCATTCCTTCTGCTCGCTCGACCTCTTTCTCTCTCTCCTTGCGATGGGGCGTGAGTCGGCCGGCGCCCAACTCGCCAGTGCGCCGCCGCCGCCGCCGCCACCGTCCTCGGCCTCGGCTCGCCGTCCGTCGGCCCACCTCTCTCTCTTCCTCTCTCTCCCATGGTATGGGTCGCGGGGCTGGGGTTTGGAGAATCCCCCCTGCCGTGCCTTTTGCCTGATAGAGTAAGGGGCTTCGGCCCCTTATGTTTATTTATTTTTTCTTTTCTTCCAAAAGCCACACTAATTAAATCCCATTCTCATTTTTATTATCGATCGGTCTAAGCTCGGGTCGAAACATCTTACAAGTGGCATCCTACTTAAACTTCGGGAATCGACTAAATAAAAAAAACGATCTTAAAAACTCGGGTTAGCATTGATTCAATAATTTTATAAATAAGTAACGTCAAAAAAATCAATAATAATGATGGCAATTCTTTTTAATAAAATTATTGTTCACATAAGTACATTGATAATAATTTAACTTATATAGTTAATAAAAATATGATTTTAGAACGTAAAAGATAAGACAGTCAGGTTAACTTAAAATGAAGAGGGAGAGTCTTGCACTCTTCCCCTCTTAGAAGTATTCCGTCGTCGAAATTCTAAACCTAAGTTCGGTCATTCCTAGAATGTATGCACGCGAACCATGATCGACACGATAGCCTTCCAAAAGGTTTCATTTTGCAGACACTGCTTCTTTTAAATCAAAAGAAAATGGCTTATGATATCCAGTCTCTTTCTCATCAATCCTTTTCAAGTGTCTACTCACTCTATTTAGGCGCCGAGGGCAAATCGCATTGAAGAGGGGCAAATGAGTTGGCATGGAAACCATATTGAGTTTGTTTTGAAAATGAACGCAGATTTTCAATAATCTAGACTTAGTTAGCATGGCAAGCAATAATTTTATGCATATGCATCTATAAGTGGGCATCTAAAGGCATGATAATCAGGACAATAACATCTTAAGGTCATACACTAGTAGTTTCATTCTAAAACATGAATTCAGCTACTTTTGGGATCACGATGATTATCATGGAGACTCCTACAACGCACTGAGAATAATAAGAGTATCACATAGCACCACATAGCATTACTCGAGCATATAACAGCATCAGCATTTCAGCATTCTCAGGTCTGCTAGTTGGAAGCAACATGCAACCGGCTAATATACATTTAGCAAGCAATTTTATAAAACGAAAGCATATGTGACTACCATTTCTATGTTTTTACATCAATCACGAATAAGTTTTAAACATTGCATTCATGGCGACTTAGATAGGGTATGCTAAAGTTGTATGAAGGGGTTGATTAATTAGGTGTGTTCTGAGACATGAAGATATTATGTCAATCTAAGGTTAAATCATTTACTAGAAGGTTATCATGTCACACTAACATAGCAGAGACACTAATTGCGCCATATTGGCAATAAAAGAACTTGAAGTAGCATCCGAATTCACATTGACATCACGTAGGATTTACAACAGAGCACTGGAAATTCAGAATCATGATTAACATGAATTAGCATAATCATGTCAATAAGAACAACTTAGAGAAGGAAATGCCGAGGCAGGAATGTAAGTCGATGATTTCGATGGTGGGGAGTCTTTCCCTAGGGTTCTTACTTGGAGCTGACCTCAAGTCATAGATTCATACAAATGAATGGTTATGCTCCTATATGAGTCCTGGGTCTATGGCTTATGGGCCTACATGCTTCCGCTGTGCTACTTCGATCAAACATACAAAGGCAAGAATGTATGAATGCTGGTTTCTAAGGTCGTCTCATCATGTGTGTATGCAGTTATTCAGCTATTACGTAGAATCATAGAATTCATAGAATGCAAGCAACAAGTCAGAGGTTATACCATGTCATGAATCACCAAACTTAGATAATCTGAATAATCAAGGCACATACCAATTCGACTCAAGTCGAGCTCTTTCACTAGCATACAAAATCGAAGTATTTCAAAACTGAGTTACTTAACCAGGGGGTTTTCATTTCATAGCAAGGCAATAGAGACATCATACAGTATCACTTGACGTCATAAGAAATCCTTAAGATATGCAGACTCACAGGGTCGTCACATTGAAAGAATGCCTAGAATTGTATATAGGCGTGCAATCCCCCTTTGCAACATGTGGTCAATGACTTGCCCTAAGCACCATTCAATTTAGGAAGGATTGGTGTCCAACTGCGAGGGTTGTTTGAGTATGTTTGACATCACTGGTCTTATAGGTACACGTTGAGGTCTTATGAGGTACACCCATCCCACAGGTAATCATAGGAGTTTCACTGTAAGTCGCTTACCTTAGTAGGGATCATTTACTATGTACAATTCTAAAGTCTGCTAGGCTCTTCCTCCCTTTTGCTTTCTAGGTGTATTAGGGCTCGTTTGAGCCAAAACATTGTCACTCCATTCACGAATAACAATCCGTCATTGTCACTCCATTCACGAATAACAATCCGTATAATAGAATGCAAGTAATGCACAGTTTAGGCAACAATGCCAAGAAAGGGGAACAGTAGGTATTCTTACGCAATGTTTAACGAAATCCTATCACTAGCATTCAGTTTTTCAAGCATGCATGCGAAAATATCTCCTAATTTATATACTAGTTGCTTGCTTAGGTCTCTATTGAGTTTCAAGTTACGAGCATATAAAACCGTTGTATTTTAAGAAGCGTTCACGTTGAAAGTTTACAAAGAAAACTTGTTTACTTTATAAACGAGCCAAGTACCATAAGTTTTCGAAGAATAACAAGTTTGGAATGTTTTAAGCATTCAGTTTATTTTTACGCCCTCCTTTGAGTTTTAAAAGGGGTTGAAATGAGTTATAATGAGTTATAAAATGACAACTGAGGGTTTTATTACGAACCTAGTTTGAATTAAACGCTAACTAAGTACTTTAAGTTTCAAATGGGTTTCGTTTTACGAATTAACAAACGTATTACGTTATTAAAAAACTTTTAAGTTAAAAACAAGATCGTTTTACGATTTAGCAAACTTAATACGTTTATACGAAGTTTATAAGTTGAAAAAAAAGTCGTTTTACGATTTAGTAAACTTAATACGTTTATACGAAGCTTCTATGTTAAAAACAAAGTTGTTTTACAATTTAGCAAACTTAATACGCTTATACGAAGTTTATAAGTTGAAAACAAAGTCGTTTTACGATTTAGTAAACCTAATACGTCTAGAAAGAGCTTATAAGTTGAAAACAAAGTCGTTTACGATTTAGCAACCCTATTACATTTACATGTACCTTCTAAGTTGAAAACGAAGTCGTTTTATGATTTAGCAACCCTATTACATTTACATGTAGCTTCTAAGTTGAAAACGAAGTTGTTTTACGATTTAGTAAACCTAATACATCTATACGAAGCTTCTAAGTTAAAAACAAAGTCGTTTTACGATTTAGCAACCCTATTACATTTAGATGTAGCTTCTAAGTTGAAAACGATGTCGTTTTACGATTTAGCAATCCTATTACATTTATAAGTAGCTTCTAAGCTGAAAACGAAGTCGTTTTATGATTTAGTAAACTTAATACATCTATACCAAGCTTTTATGTTGAAAATGAAGTCGTTTTACGATTTAGTAACCCTATTACACTTATACGAAGTATTTAAGTTAGAAACTAAGTCGTTTCACGAGTTAGTAAACATTTTACGTTTATAAGAAGCTTTTAAGTTATTTATGAAGTTGATTTACGTGTTAGCAAACTTATACGATTATGGAAGCTTTTAAGCTATTTACGAAGTCAATTTACGAGATAGCAAACTTATTCCACTTATAAGAAGTTTTTAAGTCAAAAACAAATGAAGTATAAACATTTCAAAAGGTTATGGTCGTTTTGTTTAAGAGTAAGATTTCAGCAAAACAAGCAACTGAAGAAGAGAAATGAAATATGTTTTTAAAGGCTAAGAAAATGCTAGGCAATTGGCTAGGGTTAGGAACTGGATTCAAGATATGAATTATCTTGGTGTGAGCTGTTCCTGAAAACTGGACGCGAAGATGGCGTGAGCTGTTTCCCCCTAAAGAAATGTTAGGAACTGGACTCAAGATATAAATTATCTTGGTGTGAGCTGTTCTGGGGAGCTGGACTCAAGATATGAATTATCTTGGTGTGAGCTTCTCCCCAGATAGATTATGAAGTGTGATGCGTAAGAAAACCTTGAGGGGGACTGGACACAAGATATGATTATCTTGGTGTGAGCAGTTGCCCCACAGGGGATAATATCAAAGTTAGAGTTTATCTACTGAGACGCATTTTGACCAAAAAATTAAGTACGTATACCCTGAGGATAATGTAGATTAAGAGTGACGATCTCACTTAAGGGCGGTGTTGAGCTCCCCTAGCCAGTACAATAAGATATTTTTATGTTATAAGTATGTTCCTAATAAATATGAGATTTGGCAGTTTGCCATTTTAAGCAGTTCAAAAAAGAAAGGAAGTCCTTTTAAAGGAATACGAGCCTCGAAAGGCCAAGTAAAGCATTTTTAAGAAAAGAAGAAAGCTTTCAAATGTACGTAATTTGCATATATTTTGTAAATGTATTCTGAATATAGTTTAAATGAATTTCAAGTGTAGTTTGAATACATCCTAGTAATGCATTGAATGTTTAAGTCCTTAAAGGTGCTTATTATGAGAAAGAGTGTTCCTTGTAAAACTTTTCTTACCAATTTGGGTGCCTCGGAAGTTTTTAAAAGTGTTGTAAGTTTTAAAGAAGTTTGTATGATTTATAAGTTGTTCTTGGAATATAACGTGAGTCACTATGTTTTCATAAGTGTGTTTGAAAGCATCGTTCTTGTGCTACATGAATACGTACCTGAATGCTTGTTAGAAAGGAAGGATGGTCACTAAAGGCCTAGGAATGAGTTGAGAGGCTAGCGTAAAGTATACGAGTGGTAAACCTCTTTGGAGACTTTGATTGCCTAATATGATAGTAGTATACCAATACGTGATATGTGACTATTATTGGTATGAATGCTTGCAATAGTTTTGGTTTTAAGGGGTAAAGGAGTCCTCACTGAGCCTGTGGTTGCTCACCCCTTTACTTATTCCCTTTTCCAGGTTATAATTCATTGTATTTTAGGATAATCATAGGGTATTGCATATAAGCATATTGTCCATATTCATGTTCTGATTTCATATTTCATGACCATAATCATATGGTCAAGGCTAGAATCTGAACAAGCAGGCTCTGATATCACTGTTGGGAAGTTTAGGATTCCCTGGATGTGAAAATACGCAGATCTTTTCGCCAGCTAGATGTTTGCCCACGAACAGGTGCTATTAGAGTCACCGTATAAGTTTCAAGCTCAAAAACCCGAACCCTCTGATGATGGCTAGGTTTGCGTGAGGCCGAGTACTGAGAGTGGAGAGAGTTTGTTGCTTTGCTTGATCAACCATACCCATAATCCACCATTTATTTATAGTGGCACAAAACCTCTAATAGAATCAGCAAACTAATGGGTGATTATGGTTAGTTAATGCACAATTAACCCAATTATAATAGTAGAATCAAATCTGCACTAATGACCATTTATATGTGACCATTACTGGTCAACACTTCTAAACCCAAGACCACCATGTTGCGGTGATTTGGCAAAGTGGGGTAACGGCTGCAACAAGGATCCTCCCAACCTCCCACTTCATCATTTTCTATATATTTAATGTTCCTATTTTTGTTTGTACCCCGAAGAGATTAATAAATAAAGGGTGATTAATTTTGAATTCAATTCCCACACGTCTGCTATAGGCCTTGAAATCCATTATTATTATTATTTTTCTTTAAAACAAAAGCATTTTAGGAAGGGAATAACTTGTTATGAAACATATCTCATATCATAGTAGCAACCATATTTGATAACCTTTCTCTTCTAATTTAATTTTGGGTTCCCTGTTTTTTTAAGTGGAAAATATTTTAAATTCCATCATGAAAAATTCATGTTCAACAGTCCCTCCCCCAATGTTGTAGTGTGAACTTTCTTGACCACGAACAAGGTTCACCTTAATGTTGAGCAACCACTTGTTTTTTGGTAGCCCCCTAGTTCGGTGGTACATAAACATTTATACCGTTGACTAAATGGGGGAGTCGTGACTATCCTCAAAAGTTGTTACATCATCAGAGAGTTCAACAAGTCAACTTCTAGGATAAGTCAATGTCTTACCCCACATCATATGCTAGCTTTTAAAAGGGTATTTGGGTCTTGCTTTGTTGGATGACCTAGACTTAGGTAGATTTGTGCTCTTACTTTTCACACAGTCATGAAGAGGACGGTAAAGAAGCTTCTTTCATAGACATGGAGGTAACTTGGATATGTTTTTTTTTAAATTTTTATAAACATGAGTGATCAAATGACGACTCGGTGTAAATCAAGGTCGATATGCCATGTTTCAAATTCAACTTAGACTGTATATCTTCATCATTAAATTTCCATCCACCCATTATTGGTATGTCATTTATTTTTACCTCCATCATGATTCCACGAAATACCCTATTTTTGTCTTCCTTAACAATGGGGAATATATCACCCTTATTTCTCTTTTTTTTTTTTGTTGGGTGGTTACACGGATACTCTTAAGGAAAGCAATTGCACCTCAAGGGGTGGCAGGGCTTCTGAACTAAAAATCAAGTTGCAAGGCGTACAACTAGTTCTTTTTCAAACGGTGGTTCGATAAGTTCATAAAGCTTCTGTTAATTGTTCATGCCAATCTCTCCTTGTTCTTGGGATCATTTTCTTTCGAATCTTATGAATCACCTTATTGAATGCTTCAACTAGACTATTTGATGATGGATTATGGTTTGACAAGAAGTTGTGTCTGAACTTGTACTTCTCTGCAAGCCTTATCATCACTTGATTTTTAAAGTAGAGGGCACTATCTGAAATGATATTGTATGGCACTCCATATCTATAAATGATATGGGTTCTGATGAAATTTGTGACTTGTTTTAGCACCACTTCTCATAATGGAATGACTTTAACCCATTCTGAGAAATAATATGTGGCTACCAAAATGAAAACATGACCATAGGATGAGGGTGGCTTGGAAGGTCCCATGAAATCCAGCCCCCATGTATGGAAAGGCCAAGATGACATGCTAGGGTGGAGTAATTGTGGTAGTTGATTAATGAAATCACCATGTATTTGACACACTTGACACGCCTTAGCAAACTTTGTCGCATCTTGAACCATGGTTGGTCAGTAATAGCGCAACCTTTGATTTGATCAACAAGTTTTAAACCTGTTTGAAGAGCATCACATGCTCCGCCATGAACTTCATTTAGGATGTATACAACCTCCTACCTTGAGAAGCATCTAAGTAACACCCCATCAAAAGCTTTTGATGCAAAGTGTCATTTGTAAACGTAAATCTTAGTGCTCGCTATTTTACATCTACCCTTTTCTTTGGGTCCATGGGTAAGATGCCATACTGGAGTTACTGAATGAGAGGTTGTCTCCAATTGGGTACTTCTTCGGTCTTAAAAATGGAGACCACATTTGTTTCTTCTGTTTTGTTAAGATGATCTAAGGTTGAGGCGAATAGGTAACGTTCTCCGATGGTTATTTAAATATCTTTTGCATTCGGGAGTATTAGTGAAGCAGCTAACTTCTCTAAGGCATCCGTTTTATCATTTTTAGACCTCGGCACATGGCTAACTTCTACTGGAGGAAATTGGTTCCAAAGACACTTTGCCCTTTAGTAAAGAGAAACTCATTTGGCATTCCTTTGCATTGACCCTTTATTTGCCGAATAATTAAATAGGAATCACCAAACACTTCAAGCTGGTTAACACACATTTCAAGGGCCAATTCAGGGCCGATGATGAGCGCCTTATATTCAGTAACATTATTGGAATATATCTCGAGGAGGCTCGAGGAGAGAGAATGAAAAAGGGATAAGTCCTCCTGTTGATGTGACAAATAGAATCCCTACTCCGACTCCTCAACTCCTTGATGCCCCATCAAAATATAATTGCTATGATTTTATCTCAACAAACATTTTTGTTTCAAATTGCAACGTTTTTGAACAAGTGTTGCATTTTTACTCAAAATATCTAAACATCTGTAAACATTGTTGCATTAGGTGTCTAAATGCAACACTTATTTCTTATCGCTGCACTAAATATTAAGTTGACCTAATATGCAACAATTTTTAGAAGTGTTGCATGCTTAGTGTTGCGTTATGGCCATTATGTAGTAGTGAGTGGGGCAACTTTGAAGGAGGGCATGAAATGGTACAAAATAACTATATGATCTTAACAAAATTAATTTAAAATAAGAAAAATATTTAAAACAAGCAAATACCATTATATTTTTAGTGAAGCGAACATCTCCCATTATATTTTAAATAGTGTTCCTCCGTAATAATCTAAAATTTTAATGTTACAATTAAAAGATGATTTTAATATCTTATGCTTATCTAATATTCTTTCATTCGGGTTCTATCTTAGTTAGTTTCAAACTGTGATGTTAGTGTTAGGCAATTGGGTAACCTGTATTCGAGTTATGATAGACCCACTAATGAAGTGAATATGACTAGATAATGGTAACTTCGTTAATGAAAATATCGAATTATTAAAAGGGTTATTAGCATATTGAATCGCTGCAATCTGTTAACATGTTTTATACGAGCTGGCGCATAAATGACCTAACTTACTACTAACCCTGTTTCAATATACGACCCGACAACCCAATCAAAAGCGAACTCAACTCTTTGTCCACCCATATTTACATGATGTTCTTATTTCATAATGCGAAATTAGAACACTTTTAACATTCTTTTAGAAAATTACAATTATAATGCTTTTTCATCAAATGCTAACTATTTTAAGTAATAAATATGTAGAGTTTTTAATGTCATCAAAAGAGAAATAATTCAAAGAAAAGGCGCTCAAGACCCATATGGCCAACTCGAAACTCGTAAAATCGAAATGTGTCCGCCTGTATTTTTTCCGAAACTAAAATACATCCAACCCATATTTTATCTGAACCCAAATACACCCAACTGTGTCTAATTCGCCCATCCAAACTATAGTCATCAAAGCCTCTGACATGCAAAATATCGACAAATTGTATAATTCATACGATAGTTTTAAATCTAATTAAGAAATAAAGATTATAGCAACTGTTTTCCTTTTTTTAATGTTAAAATATACTGGGCAAAACCTCATATATGTATATATATACACACACAAACTAACACACACATAGACACACACACGCGCACACACACACACACACACACATATATATATATATATATATATATATATATATGTGTGTGTGTGTGTGTGTGTGTGTATATGTATACCTGGAAAAAATTGATTGGCCTAATTAAAAACGTGACCTGCACCTGGCAGAAAATTTTTGGCTCCGGAAAACAATTCTTACAACTCGAACATGAAATAAACTGAACCCAAAAAGCGCATAAATTGGCTTGTCAAGCTCGACTCGAATCCACCTGCTTGACCCGAACATTATATGCTTGTTTTTAAAATTTTTCCTTAATTTGTCACTCTTCACAGTAATAGTCCTTTATTACATCGAATCATTTAGAGAGACATTATGTAACCGTCACATTCATTCATAAATTAAATAATAGTACCCTTTCTTTCCCAACTCCAATTTCATTAAATAACATTATACACAACTTGTGTGGACGACTTTGAAAAATGGGGGTATAATGATGTAAAATAACTTTCTTGTTCTATTACCCGAAAAAAAGAAGTATCTAATTGTATAAAATCTAATTTAAAATCAGGAAACATTAGAAATGTACAAGTCATGCTATTATATTTAGTGAAATGTATATATAATATCAGATTTAGGAGAATATTAACTTTTAGTAGCCTACGTTTTGATGTTAAATAATTAAAAGATAATTGTGTTATCTTATACTTCTCTATTTCCTTTTATTTTGTTTCTATTCTAATTAGTCCTGAACTATGATATTAATGGTGGACAATGGGTCAGTCATGTTCGTGTTAGAGAATATCAATTAATAAAGTGTGTATGTTTAGTTAATGGTAATTAGTTAACAAAAATATCGAATTATTAAATAGGCCATTAGCACATCTTCCGCTCTGACTAACCAATATGATTTGGACGCTTGATCCATAAGCACCATGAACACATTGTTGACCGTATTTCAACATAAGGGCCAATTATCCAATCGAAACCGGATGCAACTCATTGCCACACTTACATGACATTCATATATGGACAATTTCCTATTAAGAAATTACCATTACAATATTTTTGATTAAATATGGACAATTTTAAGTAAAAAATATGTCAAGTTTTTGACATGAGAAAAGAAAGAATAACTCACAAAAAGGCACTCAAGACCTATTGAGTTGACCTACAAAACCGAAATACGCTCACTGCTACTTTAGCCTAACCTAAGATACACCCAACTCAAATTTTACCCAAAATCCAATAAACCCAACCCCTATTTAACCCATCCCTCCTGAATTCATAGGTCTAATATATGTATATGTATGTGTGTGTGTGTGTGTGTATATATATATATATATATACGTATATATATTAAATAGTTTAAATTTACCAAATTTTCAATAGTTGCACTTAGTTATGAATTATAAAACCCCACAATTTGTTGGCTAAGCCGATGAATATGAAATGATATACTAATCAGATTAACCATATCCTTGAATGCATATCATGTGCATAACTTTTCACATGTGAAAAAATACGTGTAAAAAGATTATTGTATAATTTATAAATTGTAACACCATTCTATTATTGAATCATAACAGTTTTTTAAAATTTAATACACGCTAATACAATTTTTAAGCTCAAACAAGACACTTAAGAAGTGTCTTATATGAAGACATTTATCATTTTGCAATTATATATTACCGTACTTGTACAATAATCGATACATGATATATACTAGAATAAACCAATTGAAGAATATAAAAAGTTAGCAAAGAGTAAAAAGAAATAAGTTAGAGTTAGGGAGATGAATTAATTATTACAAAATATGATATAAACATAAAAAATAAATATAATATTAGCCACTAATTTTAAAACACTTGTCCAAAGAAGATGCTAGCACTCAATTTTATATATATTTATATAGATAGCATGATATCCACACAAGTTGCATTCAGACATGCGACATTGAAATACGTCCATGACATAGTTCTTTATTACAACTATATTATATTTCTTTGATTCAACTAGTAGAAGCCTGAATGCTGCAAAGTCACTGAATATATATATATATATATATATATTATATATAATATATATATTTGTATATATATACATATACTATATATACATTGTATAATATCTATATATATATAATTATATATTGCGCATGTGTATATATAATATATATGTAATGTGTGTTGTATGTGTATGATATATATATATATATATATATATATATATATATATATTATATATATATATATATGTGTGTGTGTGTGTGTGTGTGCTGGTGTGTGTGTGTGTTGATGTATATGTGTATATATATATATATATATATTATACTATATATGTGTGTGTGTGTGTGTGTGTGTGTTTGTGGTGTGTGTGTGTGTGGTGTGTATATATATATATATATATATATATATATATATATATATCACGCCACCACGAAGTAAATTAGTTGCCATTTTCTTCTTGTGGTGGGTAGTGGTGGCCATAGCCACCATACCCATGACTACCTCGTCCGTAATAACCCTCAATCTTGACATCATCTTTCCCGGCCTTCTTATTTTCTTCTAGTGGGTGATGATGTCCATGTTCGTCATGTTCACATCCTTTGTGGCCATAACGTAACTGCCATATCAACTATGGCCATAACCCTCGGGCTTTACATCTTCCTTCGCAACCGTCTCCCCCTCTTCTGGTGGGTGGGTGCATCCATATCCACCACCATGTGCAAAGCCCCGTGATCATGTCCGTCATAGCCACGGTGCCCATCAATACCATGGCCATAACCCTCAACGTTTACGCCATCCTCTTTGTCTTCTGGTGGATGGTGGCCTCCATATCCACCATGTCCATAGCCTCCGTGACCATATCCACCATAACCATAACCACCACGACCATAACTGTAACACCCCTCTACCTTCCAGGGATGTCACACCGCCAGGATCGCCCCGAGAGAGACCCCTAAGACTGTCATAACTATTGACTTTCTTAAAGAGTTCTACCGAACTCTAATTTAGTTAGGGAATTTCTGGAACAAAACTGCAAGAGTTCCGTCTGTAATTGCAACATTTGTAAAGTTCGCATTGCGAACTAAAGGGGGCACCTGTGAGTTTATAATAAAATTCAACAAAAACTTAAAGTTTCCCACGAGTCACACACTCGGGGTTGAGGCTTATGCTTTTACAAATACTTATTCAAATAATTTACATAGGTTTACAACACCAGAGCCACTACATGCTCATTCATGTACTTCCTTAACCAAAATATTAACTCAGGCAGCTTCACAACATTGCATCACAGGTACACCTGCAAGAACGACTGGCAGTCCTAGAAAGCAGACAGTTCTTTCATTCATTCATCACCTGGGGGAAAAAAGGGAAAGGAAATGGAATGAGCCACCACATGCTCAATGAGTGCTCCTTCATTCCTTAAAATAAAAACCTTTATAAGCAATATTACTCATAATATACACTTAACAAGTAGTTAAGTAATACTAACGTGGTATTAAGCTACATATCGCAGAACGTAGGTTCCTGGCTAGACATTCAAGCATGATAGATTCTCAGTTTCGAATAACGCTGGTATGTTAGGAACTTGCTTACACATCATGTGATTCTAAAACATAAACATTAGATGCACTATCATTTACGTACTCGATATGCACTTTTAAATGTCATTACGTGATGCACTATGAGAAACATGGTCACACACACTACTTGAAGTCTCCGTTAGGCAAGTGTAGAAACTTCTTTTCCTTCTTTGTAAACACTTTATAAAAACGAAACATTTATAAGCAATACTACTCATACTGACCACATATCAAGCATTTTTGTGTTATCAATCATCAAAATAAGCCATATGACACCCTCGTAAACTATTCACATGTCAAACATTCACACATTTGGGAGAGATGCCTTCGTTCATGAAACTTTTAACATACTATAAACTTTTTTTCTCAATCCATGCACTTTGAATCAGACAGGTTTGATAGAGGAGGCCACATGATATTAGAATTTAGATTCAACCATGCTTAAGAATCATTTCATAAAACATTTATTGAAACTTTCTTTCCTTCATAAAAAATGACATTTTTCTTAACCTCTTGAGGCTCTTGTTCTTTTGAAGAAGATTTCATTTCGTAACGGTCGTACAACGACCCTTATAAGCTTTTCATACTTCATTCCATATAGCCTCTTGGGGCCCATAAAAACTTTCTTTCCTTTTGAAACACTTAAAATGGAAAAGGCTAATTGCCTTTCTTAGCTTAGTAGGAAAATACTTCTGGCATTAGATCATTACAGGGTGCTGATTGGGTGAGATCTATTCTCAACCTCATAGTGAGACCTAATGCTCACACTAAGCTCTTACTCCCGGAACGGCTACATAACATATCGGACCATTACATCACCCTCGTCAGGGTCTTCTAGGGTTTCCTAGTACTAGGACTTGTCCTCTAAGCTAACATCATTCATATCATATTGTCCAAAGCACATTATCTTAGCGAATTTAAAGCGTATGGGCCATAACGGTTAATAACTTTGTTGTTTCTTCTGGTAAAATCACTTATCATACAACTCACACCTTTATAAAACGTTTTAGGGATTCCCCCGTTCAAGCAGGTTCACTCCCAAATATTGTTTGTATAGCTAAAATAGGCAATTGCTTGCTATCAGTTGTAGTTATTATTAGTTTGAAAATACGAGAAACGTTCTTTATCAAATCACCACACTCACATGCATTATGCATCTTAATAACATAAAAGGCGAGGGATTTACACGTATTATATTCAAGCACTTCATAATCATTTCAACAACACAATGAGCCACACACGGCCTCGCAATCCACACGATTGCGGTTAATTCACAACCCAGGCTCCCTCCTCACAAGCACCGTACCACAAGAACCTCGAACCACTCATAGTTCTTCCTCAAACCATCCAACTACCATCTCGGTGTTGCAATTCAATAATCATAACATATTATCATGCTAGTTTATAAGGAGGTAGGGTTTAGGTACTTACCTGGGCAAGAAACACCTTTTAGCAGTGCGTTACAGCAAGCATACATACATATATATACAATCACATCCATATATATAACTATAGTACCTTACTTAGCAAATCAAGCATAAATTGACTCCAAGCATTTGTAGTTCACTTCAAAGTTATTAAACGAACAAGAGTTAACTAATCATACATATATCAATCTTAGACATTTGTAAATCGTTTCGAAGTTAATAAATGATTATGGAATAACTAAACATACATACATTAATTCTCAGCATTTATAATTCATTTCGAAGTTAGAAAATGATTATGAAGTAACTAAACGTACATACGTCGTTTCTAAACATTTATAATCCACTTCGAAATTAATAAATGATTATGAATTAACTAAACGTACGTACGTCATTTCTAGACATTTATAATCTACTTCGAAATTAATAAACGATTATCAATGAACTAAATGCACGCACGTCGATTCCAAACATTTATAATTTACTTCGAAGTTAGCTTTCAGGCATGTATTAACTTAATGTATTTGAATCGAATCTAAACATGCATAATTCACTTCGAACTGAATTTTCAGGCATGAATTAACTGAATCGGTTCGCCTAGAATCTAAACATGCATAAACTGAATTGAAATTGATTCAAACAGGGGCATGCTTCACAAGAATGACAATAAATTAGTTCTGAGCATAACAAGCAGCCTACTGATGCGTAATTGAATAAGAATTCTACTACACAGCGTATTTTCATCCCCTTATTCACATTCCGAGTAAACATAGCCAGCCCTATACTAACATGCAACATCGATCTTGGCTTAAACATCTTCGAATGTAGTAATAGTTTAGGACAAGAGAAACACTTACCTGGATTAACCTATTTTCAACTTAAACAACAAAATTGCACGCCCTAATCTGCTGAACCCGAACCCTAGCCTGAATGCTTGCAAAACCCAGACCTTAGCTTCCAATTTGATGCAGCTCCAGTGTCGTTTGGGTCGAATTCGGCCCCTTAATTTATAATGGCGGTCGTTTGTGGTGGGTATGGCCGGATTTCGGCACGTGGGTGGTAGTTTTCGGGGCGGCAACGCGTGGTTTTCTGGTTGTTTTGGGCCGTGAGAAGTGGAAGGTGGAGGGTGGTGTGGTGGACAGCGGTGACGCGTGGGTAGGGGGCCGGTGGCTGCCGCCTCTCGCTGGCGATGCTTGGCGGACGGCGGTGACACCAGATGCCGGCCAGTAGTTACTGGTGAGAGGGGGACAGAGAGAGAGAGAGCAAGCATTAGAGAGAGAGACAGGCAGGGGGGTTGGGGGTCACGGGGGTCCCGGCACCCGAATTAGCCACCCTTTTCTAATCTCCTTTTTCTTTTTTTTTTGTGGCTCAATTAACCAATTCAGCTAGGTTCTAGTCCTAAACTCATTAGCGATCAGACAAAACTCGAGTTGAAATGTCCTACAACTAACATTTTAATTTAAACTTGGGGAATTGACTAAATAAAACGAAAACGATTTTAAAAACTCGATTTAACATCGATTCAATAATTTTTATAAATAAATAATGCCAATAATAACATAAATCATATAGCCGTTCTTTTTAATGAAATTAATCGTTAAAAACGCACACGGTTGACTTAATACCCTTGTTGAAAAATAATTCAAATCCAGATTCATAAATTTTAGCAACTGAAAGAGTTAGTCAGTAGTAGAATGAAAGTGCGGCCATTACACTCTCCCCCCTTAAAAAAATTTTGTCCTCGAAATTGTTTATCTGATAGAAATAGCGCGGGATATTTTTCACGCATTTTGCTTTCTAATTCCCAAGTTGCTTCTGCCATCTTGTGATATTTCCATTATAGCTTAACATACGAAATGCTTCTATTTCTGAGTTTCTTCTCCTTTTTCTCCAAAATCCGAATGGGTTCTTTTGCCTAGGTGAGATTTTCTTTGACTTGCGGGGGTTCACCGATATGCTATCTTTGGTCACTATATGTTCTAGAAATTGCACCCTTTTCTAATCAAAACTCGCACTTTTTCAGCTTCGTATATAGCTTGTCTCTTCTAGGGTTTTCAACACCATTCGCAAGTGGTTTGCATGTTTTTCTCTGGTCTTGGAGTACACCGGGATATCATCGATGAATACCACTACGAATTCATCGAGGAAGGGTCCAAAGACTCTGTTCATTAAGTCCACAAGGAAGGCAGGAGCATTAGTTAATCCAAATGGTAATACTAAGAACTCATAATGCCCTTATCGAATGTGAAGGGCAGTTTTAAGCACATCTTCCTTTTTGATCTTCAATTGACGATACCCCAATCTTAAATCAATCTTTGAGATCACTGAAGCATCAGCCAACTGGTCAAATAAGTCGTCAATTCAAAGGAGTGGGTATTTATTCTTAATCATCACCTTGTTCAGCTCTCAATAGCTGATACATAATCTCAGATTTCCATCCTTCTTTTTCACAAAAAGCACTGGTGTTCCCTAGGGTAAAACACTAAGTTGAATTAACCCTTTGTCTAGTAACTCCTGCAACTGAGTTTTCAATTCCATCAATTCAGCAGGTGTAATTCGATGAAGTGTCTTGGATATTAGGGCAGTTCCAGGTACAAGTTCAATGGTAAACTCGATTTCTCGGTCGGGTGGTAGCCCCGGTGCTTCTTGAAATACCTGTGGAAACTCCCTTGCTACTGGAATCTCATTCAGGTCTAGGTCGTTCGGTTCTATGGCCTCAATCGCACACAGATATCCCTGACATCCTTTCCTCAACATCTTGAATGCTTGCATAGCAGATACAATTGGAATGGTCACTTGGTGGCCACTTCCCTTAAAGGTTACTCTTTCTCCATCAGGGGCTGAGAAGGTAGCCAACTTCCTTTCACAATCAACAGTAACTTTATGTCTAGTTAACCAGTCCATCCCTAGAATAACTTCCCAGCCTTGCATATCTAGCTGTACTAGATCTACAGGGAGAACTCTTCCTTTCAACTGAATAGTACAGTTTTGAAAACAACATCGATGTAGTAAGTAGATCCTAAGAGAGTGGCCACATATAGTTGCACATCCATCTGACTAGGTTTGCTGGTGAGTTTTTTTGCAAAGGCAGGATTTACAAGAGAATGTGTGGCACCCGAATCAAATAAAACATGAGCATAAGGATGTTTGATAAGAAGAGTACCTGATACGGTGGTAGTGAGGTTCTCTGCCTCGTCTCCTTCCAGAGAAAACACTCGGCCACCTGCTTGCGGCCTTTTTCCACCCCTGTTGTTCCCCGAAGTTGCATTCATAGGAGGGTGACCTCTTTGCGAGACTGGGTTAGTTCCCATGCCTGAAACTTGAGTGTTGCTTTGCCAATTCCATGCCTTCTTGGGGCAGTTTGCAATCTTGTGATCTGTAGCACCACACCCATAGCATTCTTGTGTACCATATCTACACTGACCAGAATGCATACGCCCACACTGGTTACAGGGCTCCATCTCTTACCTCGACATGACTTGTATTCCTTTACCCCGATCTTTCGCAGGGTTGAAGTTTCTAAATCTCTTATTCCCCTGAGCACTGGATCCTCCTTGGCTAATTTTCTTTTGGCCAACCCTATTTGCCGACTTTCAGCTTCGGTTTATTCTATGACTCGAGCAATCTTCACGACCCTCTGATACATTTCTTGAAAGCTGGTAAACACATACCCAGCTATCATCCGCTTGATTGGTCCCTTAAGGCCTTGTTCAAAGTGATCCATCTTCATCTCTTCAGTGGCAACCTGATTGGGCGCAAAGCGGCTGAGCTCATTAAACTTTGCCGCGTACTCCGTCACACTCATTTGTCCTTGTTTCAAATGTAAAAACTCCTATTCTTTTGCCCTTTTCATGTCTCGAGGGTAGTATTGGGCATCCATCAGGGTTTTTAGCTGCTCCCAGGTGAGGTTTGACAGTACCCCACCAGAATTCGGCCTCTTTTTCAAATTGATAGGTCGCTAGACGTACTTTAAAGCCTTCAGGGCAGTCCATTACCTCGAATAAGTTCTCTATTCTTCTCAACCATTCCTCATAGGCAAGGGGGTCGGTTCGACTGCCAAACTTAGGTGGTTTTAGTTTGTTGAACTAGCAAATCATTTCCAAGGCGGTTGGTTCCACCACTGGTTCCCTTCGAGGAGACATTGACTACATAACTATTTATACAAAGTTGCTTAGTTTTATACATGAAAATAAATTTGTCAAAGGCATTTGAAAGCATAGTACAATACTAGATGGAATTCATAGTTTTTAAGTATTGGCGCGATCCTACTCTGGTCGCACAAACACTTCTTTTCCTTACTAAAAACACACATTCACATTTTATGAGACAATGCAGGTAATACCCCCTGCTCATTTATTCATTTCGAGGGTACACATAGCTTGGAAGTCAGCTAAGAACTTCTGACGTACAAACGCCTTAGGGAGGAAAGAAACCAGGAGGGTACACTAGCTATGACTTATTAAAATGCATTGCATACATTAGCAACTTTGGGTTACACACGACTCTAATCGTCTTCTGGGGAATCTTCCTTAGCAGGGTTATCCATCGCTGGCTCATTCGAGCCTTTAGACTCAGCTGGGGCTAAAAGCTCTCATAGTACTGGAGTAGGAGTGTACTCTATGTTAGGTGTCTCATCCACTAGTTCTTCCATCTTAAGCATGGTAGCTTGTCATCCCCGAGGATAGTACGCTCCATAGGCATCCATCCAGCGTACCCACATCACGGCAACCCGCTCATAGCGCGCTACTTGGGGAACTTCAGCGGAGAGACGCCTCATTTGGCGAAATTCCACTTGGTCTCTCTAAGCCACAGTGGTGGGGAGGCGCTGACTCACCGCAAGTTGGATGAGCTCGGTTTGGATAAGTTGGATGGCAGCTGCATTTCTATGGCGTGAAGTGAGTCCTAAGTGATCTACGTAGTGCTCTGCTCGCAGTAGGAATTCCACTAAACCCCGATAGGAGTATGGGGCACATTCCTCCCTACATAAGGTTAAATGTCGTAAGGTGATGGTCACTTCCTTCCACTTTCCATCCAAGGGCATCTTCCTTATAAAGCTTGCTGCCCAAGTACTTTGACTGATTCCGTTGGGCACTCTTCGGCTATGCACCTCCATTGCATGGCAGAATATAACTGCATTCCATGCGGCCAACCAAAAAGGCAGGTAAATGTGATCGACGATGTGAAAAACCATCCTTCACTACCACACTGGGTTAGGGAAGAAACTAGCAAGCACGTATTTGTATGGGAGTCCTAAGCCGTGTTTCTAGTTCATGCGCACAAGTAAGCAAAGCAAGCACATAGTAAGCTCATGTAAGCACTTTAAAGCACATATTTCACATGCTGAAACTCCTAACGTCACGTCTAAATGCACATGCAAACCTATGGCTCTGATACCATCTAATGTAACACCCCTCTACCTTCTAGGGACGTCACACCACCAGGATCCCTTGAGAAAGATCCCTAAGGCTGTCATAACTATTGACTTTCTTAAAGAGTTCTACCTAACTCTAGTTTAGTTAGGGAATTTCGGGAACGAAACTACAAGAGTTCCATCTGTAATTGCAACATTTGTAAAGTTTGCATTGAGAACTAAAGGGGGTACCTGTGAGTTTACAATAAAATTCAACAAAAACTTAAAGTTTCCTACGAGTCACACACTCGGGGTTGAGGCTTATGCCTTTACAAACACTTATTCAAATAATTTACATAGGTTTACCACACCAGAGCCACGACATGCTCGTTCCATGCACTTCCTTAACCAAAATATTAATTCAGGCAGCTTCACAACATTGCATCATAGGTACACCTGCAAGAACGACTGGCAGTCCTAGAAAGCAGACGGTTCTTTCATTCATTCATCACCTGGGGAAAAAAAGGAAAAGGAAATGGAATGAGCCACCACATGCTCAGTGAGTGTTCCTCCATTCCTTAAAACAAAACCTTTGCAAGCATTATTACTCACAATATTCACTTAACAAGTAGTTAAGTAATACTAACGTGGTATTAAGCTACATATCGCAGAACGTAGGTTCGTGGCTAGACATTCAGGCATGATAGATTCTCAGTTTCGAATAACGCTGGTATGTTAGGAACTTGCTTGCACATCATGTGATTCTAAAACATAAACATTGGATGCACTATCACTTACATACTCGATATGCGCTTTTAAACGTCATTACGTGATGCACTATAAGAAACATGGTCACACACACTACTTGAAGTCTCCGTTAGGCAAGTGTAGAAACGTCTTTTCCTTCTTTGTAAACACTTTATAAAAACGAAACATTTACAAGCAATACTACTCATACCGACCACGTATCAAGCATTTTTGCATTATCAATCATCATAAGCCATATGACACCCTCGTAGGCTGTTCACATGTCAAACATTCACACATTTGGGAGAGATGTCTTCGCTTATGGAACTTTTAACATACTATAAATTTTCTTTCTCAATCCATGCACTTTGAATCAGACAGGTTTGATAGAAAAGGATGAGGCCACATGATATTAGAATTCAGATTCAAACATGCTTAAGAATCATTTCATAAAGCATTCATTGAAGCTTTCTTTCTTTCATTAAAAAAAGACATTTTTCTTAACCTCTTGAGGCTCTTGTTCTTTTGAAGGAGATTTCATTTCGTAATGGTCATACAACGATCTTTATAAGCTTTCCATACTTCATTTCATATGGCCTCTTAGGGCCCATAAAAACTTTCCTTCCTTTTGAAACACTTAAAATGGCGAAGGCTAATTGCCTTCCTTAGCTTGGTAGAAAAATACTTCTGGCATAGGATCATTATAGGGTGCTGATTGGGTGAGATCTATTCTCAATCCCATAGTGAGACCTAACGCTCACACTAAGCTTTTACTCTCCGGACAGCTATATAACATATCGGACCATTACATTACCCTCGTCAAGGTCTTCTAGGATTTGCTAGTACTAAGACTTATCCCCAAGGCTAACATCATCCATATCATATTACCCGAAGCACATTATCTTAGCGAACTTAAAGCGTATAGGCTATAACGGCTAATAACTTTGTTGTTTCTTCTAGTAAAATCACTTATCATACAACTCACACCTTTATACAACATTTTAGGGATTCCCCCGTTCAAGCAGATTCACTCCCAAATATTGTTTGTGCAGCTAAAATAGGCCATTGCTTGCTATTAGTCATGGCTATTATTAGTTTAAAAGCACGAGAAACGTTCTTTGTCAAATCACCACACTCACACGCATAATGCATCTTAATAACGTAAAAGGGGAGGGATTTGCACGTATTACATTCAAGCACTTCATAATCATTTCAATAACACAATGAGCCACACATGGCCTTGCAATCCACATGATTGCGATTAATTCATAACCCAGACTCCCTCCTCACAAGCACCATATCACAAGTATCTCGAACCACTCATAGTTCTTCCTCAAACCATCCAACTACTATCTCGGTTTTGCAATTCAGCAATCATAACATATTATCATGCTAGTTTATAAAGAGGTAGGGTTTAGGTACTTACCTGGCTAAGCAACAGCTTTTAGCAGTGCGTTACAGCGAGCATACATACATATATATACAATCACATCCATATATATAACTATAGTACCTTAGCAAATCAAGCATAAATTGACTCCAAGCATT
This sequence comes from Carnegiea gigantea, assembly GCA_029747015.1. Taxonomy (NCBI): domain Eukaryota; kingdom Viridiplantae; phylum Streptophyta; class Magnoliopsida; order Caryophyllales; family Cactaceae; genus Carnegiea; species Carnegiea gigantea. The sequence goes on from JAKOGI010001397.1 coordinate 135,554, forward strand.
TGTAGTTCACTTCGAAGTTATTAAACGAACAAGAGTTAACTAATCGTATATAAATCAATCCTAGACATTCGTAAATCATTTCGAAGTTAATAAACGATTATGGAATAACTAAACATACATTCATTAATTCTCAGTATTTATAATTCATTTCGAAGTTAGAAAACGATTATGAATTAACTAAACGTACATGCGTCGTTTCCAAACATTTATAATCCACTTTGAAGTTAATAAATGATTATGAATTAACTAAACGTACATACGTCGTTTCTAAACGTTTATAATCCACTTCGAAGTTAATAAACGATTATGAATGAACTAAATGCACGTACATCGATTCCAAACGTTTATAATTTACTTCGAAGTTAGCTTTCAGGCATGTATTAACTTAATGTATTCGAATCGAATCTACACATGCATAATTCACTTCGAACTGAATTTTCAGGCATGAATTAACTGAATAGGTTCACATAGAATCTAAACATGCATAAACTGAATCGAAATTGATTCAAACAGGGGCATGCTTCACAGGAATGACAGTAAATTAGTTCTGCGCATAACAAGTAGCCTACTGATGCATAATTGAATAAGAATTCTACTACACAACGTATTTTCATCACCTCATTCACATTCCGAGTAAACATAGCCAGCCCTATACTAACATGCAACATCGATCTTGGCTTAAACATTTTTGAATGTAGTAATAGTTTAGGACAAGAGAAACACTTGCCTGGATTAACCTAATTTCAACTCAAACAACAACAATTGCACGCCCTAATCTGCTGAACCCGAACCCTAGCCCGAATGCTTGCAAAACCCGGACCTTAGCTTCCAACTTGATGCAGTTCCAGTGCCGTTTGGATCGAATTCGACCCCTTAATTTATAATGGGGGTCGTTTGTGGTGGGTATGGCCGGATTTCGGCACGTGGGTGGTGGTTTTCAGGGCCGTGATGCATGGTTTTCTTCTGGTTGTTTTGGGCCGTGAGAAGTGGACGGTGGAGAGTGGTATGGTGAATGGCCGTGATGCGTGGATAGGGGACCGGTGGCTACCTCGTCTCGCCGGCGACGTGTGGCGGATGGCGGTGACGCCAGACGCCGGCCAGTAGTTACCGGTGAGAGGGGGGAGAGAGAGAGCAAGCGTTAGAGAGAGAGAGGCAGGGGGGTCGGGGGTCACGGGGGTCCTGGCACCCGAATTAGCCCCCCTTTTCTAATTTCCTTTTTCTTTTTTTTTGGTGGCTTAATTAACCAATTCAGCTAGGTTCTAGTGCCAAACCCGTTAGCGATTAGACAAAACTCGAGTTGAAACGTCTTACAACTAACATTTTAATTTAAACTTCGGGAATCGACTAAATAAAATGAAAACGATTTTAAAAACTCGGTTTAGCTTCGATTCAATAATTTTTATAAAGAAGTAACGCCAATAATAACATAAATCATATAATCATTCTTTTTAATGAAATTAATCGTTAAAAACGCACACGGTTGATTTAGTACCCTTGTTGAAAAATAATTCAAACGCAAATTCGTAAATTTAGCAACTGAAACAGTTAGTCACCAGTAGAATGAAAGTGCGACCCTTACAATAACCATAACCTCGATGGCCATATCCATCCAATTGTCTATATCGCTAGGCCTATACTTCATCCATATCACTATTATTGTTATAGATTTAAAAGTTAAAATTTTATTAAAAAATATTTATTACTGTAGTTGATTCATATTAAAAAGAAATAATTCCTAAATTACCATTGTCATTTTCGCAGTTTTTAACACCAAGAAAGCATTACTTAATGTCTTATTCTTTAACTTTCCAATACATTTGGAGTAAAACTACCTAATCATTAAATGTTTCAATTTAAGTAATTATAGGGCACTAGGAGTATGATTTTATCCTATACAATAATCTTCTTTGGGGTCATGCCAATCCTATTTGGACCTAGAGGGTAACAATAGAGTCTCTAATACGGAAAACTGTAATATTAGGATCGAGCTTTCCATGAGATTCAGAATGTAAGTTAGTCCATCATTGAGTTTCTTGGGATTTGATTACAACAACTGTATATAACGTCCATACGGTTTCTTTACAAACAGTTCTAATAACTTTTTTATAAAATATTGAAAAGACATTTGGCCTAATGGTTGCCTGAGGACACCGTCCTTGGCAACATCTATAGGTCTGCCACAGGTGAAGACGTTCTGCTAGTCGTAGATTTGAACCTTGACTTCTAGTGTGGTCGTAATTTGAGTACTCTATTAATACACGCATAGGTTGAAATAAAAATATCAATATACAGAATGTGACCAATGAATTGCTATATCTTTGAACCAGGAATGCTCAAGAAGTCCGAACAAGAAAGCAAGAACTGAATGACATATATATACTTGTCTCTTTAGCAGTAATGGTTGTAGACTCAATAAACCGATAAGCAAAGACCTCATAGGAAATCAGACTAAAGCCCTGGTTTTTTCGTTGGAAAATTACAGGTGTGGAATGGGTGAGAGTGTGAAAAGGGAGGAAGGAGTGGGTGGGAGAGGTATTTTTTTAAAGTGTAGGATAGGGGGGGGAGTGAGAAGAAGTGGAAAAAAGTGGGAAGGAGTTGAATGAAGTAGGAGAGTTGATGTAAGTTACATGTTTTGTTTTTTTAATGTAATCTTTTATTTGATGATAAAAAAAATTTTAGACTGAAAAAATATTTTTCTGTGCTGACTCAGGTACGAAATATTGTTTCTTGGCCATTGTTATCCCAAAAAAATTGTAATTTCCGTTATTCATAAAATAAATTATGGATACATTTTTTTTCATATATTAACCAAATACGAACAACGCAAAAAATACGAACATGTTCAGGTCTTGTTCTTTTCATTGGTAAATCCAAATTTGCCGACCTCAACCTACTTCAACCCACATCAACCCACTTCACAAGCTTCAATAAAAAAAACCAACTTCAACCAATTTCAATCAACTTCAACCAACGTCAACCAACTTCAACTCACTTCAGCCCACTTCAACCAACTTTAACCCATTTTTCACTATTTTAACCAACTTCTACCCATCATACAAAAAACAATTCAACCAACTTCAATCCACTTCAACAAAAAAATATCTACTTCAACCTACTTCAACAAAAAAATATCTACTTCAACCCACTTCAATTAAAAAATACCCAGTTCAACCTACTTTAACTCACTTCAACCAATCTCAACCAATTTCATCTATTTACCAGCCCATATTTCTCACCAAAAAGAACAGACCCTGAGTAGACAGAAAACAATCATTTGCAATATGTACGAAGAACTTTAATACTTTGTTACTAATGCACATGGGAAAAAATATTCGCTCAAAATACACGTATAGTACATATGCACTTCCTATCACAAATTACAAACAACACTAAAAAAATTTACACATTCCTTCATTATGCCAGAAAAAGCATCTGCAAATTTGGCCCTAAATTACGATGAACGAAAAATAAATATGTTACACATACAACAACAATCATCCACATTTTGATGACCTATAATAAATATTTTGTAACCAATCAAAAACAAATTAAGCATCTCATCTATATATAGAATCAAACCCAAAATACCTACCAGTCACAAAAACTAACATTTGCTTAACAAAGCAAAAAAAAAATTGTTTCTTCAATATATATATATATATATATATATATATATATATATATATATATATATATATATATATATACAAAAATTAAGTCATCTACAATTCAAGCGCGACTAACAAATATTTCCATAACATTGAAAAAATAAATAAAATTTTTCATAATTATTGTCAGACCATTTACACACACAATTACATAAATTATAAAAGTTTTCAAAATATGAAAAATAATAGTTATATGTAGGAGTGGGAAGGAGTGGGTGAAGTGGGTGACAGTGGGAATGAGAGGTATTTTTTTTTTCAAGTGTGAGAAGATATGAGAAAGGGAGGAAGCAGTGGGTGAGAGTGGAAAGCAGTGGATTGGGTCTATTAACCTACAAAGAGAGCAGGGCCTAAGAGAAATAGAGAGAAGGCCAAGTAAAAGAAAAGCCTTAGAATAGGCCATTTTAATTTTCAAGCTCACCATGCAAACACTTTGGAAATTTGATGTCGAAACAATCAAATAGATAGAGTTTCCTTTGGGTTTGGATGAGTAAACTAGGATGCATTGTCCTACTTATAGTGCATAAGATGAACACAAAGACAAGAGAATATGAAACGCGGAGCAGAGGTAGGTGTAATAAAGTAAATACGTGTGTAAGAATTTAACATTGATCATAAACTTATTGATTTTCTATTACTTTTTGTGGCTTTCATTGAAGAAACTAAAGGTGTATTTATGCATGAGATAGGCGCATGGCTAACCCTTAGGTGCATGACTTGTCACACAAGTTACTAATTCTATTACGTGTAGATGAATAGGGAAGATAGAAGTCTAATGCTATCACAATACTCCCTCTGAAGTTGGAGCATGCAAATTCAAAATGCCCAACTTGCCCTTCAAGAAGTGAAACTGGCTTTTCCCGAGAGCTTTTGTGAAAAAGTCAGTGGGTTCATGTTTGGTCCCGATATGTGCCAGTGTGAGTATGCCTTCTTTAAGTTTCTTCCGAGCAAAACGACAATCAATTTCAATATGTTTTGTTCGCACGTGGAATACAATATTACGAGTAATGTGTAATACTACTTGACTATCACAGTAAAGTTGCATATGCGGTGAAAATATTCCTAATGATGCAAGGAAGGATCACAACCAAACCAGTTCACTTATAGTAAGAGCCATGGATCTATATTATGCTTCAGCTGATGACCTGGAGATAGTTGGTTGTTTCTTGCTGCGCCAAGAGATTGGTAAGCCGCCTAGCATGATAAAGCAGCCTGAGGGAGATTGTCATGAGAATGGACATGCTCTCTAGTCAGAATCACAATAGCCAATCAGTTGTAGATCGTTGTCAGATCAAAACAAGATGCCTTGGTTTGCAGTGCCCTTCAAATACTGTATGACTCGTCGTGCAGCAGTCATATGCTCCTTGTGCGGTGCATGCATAAATTGAGAGAGAATATGTATGGCATAAGTAAGATCAGGCTTGGTGATAGTGGGGTAAATTAGGCGCCCAATGAGTCGTCGATACCAGGTGGGATCAGCAAGAAGTTTGTCCATTGCTGCTGCAAGACGATGATTTTGCTCCATAGGAAAATCAAGTGGTTTCACACCTAAGAGACCACACTCATCAATAATTTTCAGGGTGTATTTCCTTTGACTGAGGAATAACCCTTGTCTACCTCTGGCGACTTCGATGCCCAGAAAATATTTCAAAGGCCCTAAATCTTTAATACTGAAGCATGTGTTTAGATAGTCTTTAAACTTCTTACATGCTGTATGGTTGTTTCCTACAAGCACAATATCATCTACATATACTAGGACACTTATAAAATATATCACCTTTACGATAGGTAAATAAAGACTAATCTGTATAGGACCTAGCAAATCCATATTTACACAACTTGGAACATAGCTTGGCAAACCACTGCCGTGGAGCCTGCCTTAGGCCATAAAGGGACTTCTTTAGGCGACAGACTTTAGCTTCGTCGTTACATTTTAAAGCTGGAGGGAGCTTCATATATACTTCTTCCTTGAGATCTCCATGAAGGAAGGCATTGTTCACATCTAGTTGATGCAACTCCCAGCCTTTCACGATAACTACTGCTAGAAAGTAGCAAACGCTGGTCATCTTTGCAACAGGCGCAAAGGTTTCATTATAGCCAAAGCCCTCTATCTGATGATCCCCTTGGATGACTAGGCGTGCTTTGTATCGTTCAATACTAACGTCAGATTTGTATTTGACCCGATATATCCATTTGCAGCTAATGGGTTTCTTACAGGGTGGAAGACTTACAAGGACCAAGTGTCGTTTTTCTCTCAGGCTTGGATTTCTTCAGCCATGGCATTTCGTCAATTTTCACTTTCTAGAGCTCCATGATAGAAATGTGGTTCTGCAATCTTAGTTATAGCTGCTAAGAAAACTTGATAAGAAGGTGAGAATTTGTGCAAGTAATATAATACTTTAAAGGATAACGCGTACCTGAGGAGTCCATTGGAATAGGTGAAGCAAGAGAGACGGGGTTCTTGGACCGAGTGGTGTAGCATATATATTGATCAAAGTGTGCTGGAGTTTTACAGGGCCGATGTCTCATCTGGGCTCACTGCCTAAAGTAATAGGAGAGGATTCTGGGCCCATTGCTGTTTCGGTAGCGGCCTGGCCCGAATCTGCTGCTTCAGTCTCTGAGCCCAAACCCGTTCCATCTGCATAACGGTGGCCTGCGTCTATCTGGGCCGTGGGCTGCTCAGGACTATCCTTGACAGTGCGGCTTATGGGCTGAAGAACTACGTTGCTGCCCCTTGCATCTAGGCCTCTGGAAGCCGTGGGCTGATCTACTGAGAAGGAGTCTGTACTTGCTTCTGAGTTTGGTATGTCAACGAACACATTTGGCAAACATGATCCCAGGGGACCCTCAACTCTTCTTTTTGCCACATCTTCAATGACCAATTCACCTCTTTGAAAGGGAAAGTATTCTTCATGAAATACAACATCCCTACTTTCAAAAAAATCGCATGTTTTTAGATCATACAATCTCCAAGCCTTTTTACCATTTGTGTAGCCTACAAATACACAACGCCTACTTCAAGATACAAACTTATCACCTCCTTTTAGGTGAGTTTTGGCACAACACAAACTACCAAAAACCTTAATGTGGTCATAGTTAGGCTTGGTTTGATAAATCATCTCATAAGGTGTCTTTTCTCCTAACAACGTACTAGGGGTTCAGTTTACTAAATAGGTTGCTATAAGTACCCATTCCCCCCAAAAATCCAAAGGAAGAGAAGCTTGGAATCTGACTGTGCTAGCTACGTTCAATGTATGTTGATGCTTGCGTTCAACACATCCATTCTGTTGAGGGGTGTCCACGCAACTTGTTTGTTGCATGATCCCCTTCTCTCGATGGAACACCTTTATGGGCATGGAATTAAATTCGGTTTCATTATCCGTCCTTACCACCACGACTTGTTTATTAAACTGATTTTGTACCAAAACTATAAAATTGCGCAGATATGATCTTGCCTCACTTTTCTCTCTCATGAAGTACAACCATGCTCCTCGACTCATATCATCAACTAGGGTAAGAAAGTAGTGAGCTCCACATGAGGAGGGCACACGATACGGCCCCGTATATCACAATGGATAATCTCAAACAATTCTGCGGCCCTACTTTCACGAACAGAAAATTTGTTCCTACTTTGCTTAGCATGAAAACATGTATCGCATACATCTTTATTCTCACTGACATGAACTGGAAAAACCGAATGTTTAGCAAAAATTTTCATAATTTCCTTGGAGGGATGTCCCAATGTCTTATGCCACAAGTCCCCTGACCGAACTGCATTACTCTGTCTCTTTGATGATGGTATGCCGTAGTAATAAACCCTGTCTCACTGCTCACCTGCTCCAATCGGCATCCTCAAAATACGATCGTGTAAAACACAATAATCGTTAAAAAATGTTACACTGCAATTTAAATCTCTCATAATCTTTGCAACTGATGCTAAGTTACAACTGAGTTTGGGCACAAATAAATCATTTTTTTAATTTTGTGCCATCATGAAGAGCCACAACTCCTTGTTTGTTGGAGGAAGTTTGAGCTCCATTAGGTAAATTGATCACGACTGGTGCCATGGCTACGATTTCAGAAAGAAGAGTCGGATCACCCACCATGTGTGCCGAGGCTCCTCTGTCGAGCATCCAGACATCATTACATGTAAGCTTATCACTTTCGACCTTAATTGGTGTGATCAAGCTCATTAGCCGCTGGATTTGCTCAGTTGTGAGACCGGGTATCACATGTTGGCTATTTCATTCGACCGCTGCCGAAGATCGTTCGACTGCCGCCGAAGAATTTGCTGCAACCGCGTGAGCACCTTCACGTCCGTCGCCTCTGCCGGGTAAACCTCCTTGCCGTCCACCTCGACCACCCCTGGGTTCACGTCCTCGACCTCGACCATGTGAGTTCCACCTAGGCGGATGGCTGATTAGCTTGAAGCATCCAACTTCGTCATGCCCAAACTTACCGCAGTGTCCACGGGTGCCTTTATCAAGCACGCTTAGCCTGGTTCGGCTGCCACCAGTGCCAACAGCGAAGGTAGCCACTGACTCAAGTCATTCATCACTGGCTCTCTTCTTGATAGACTATGCTGAATATTTTATCAAGAGAAGGCAAAGGCTCCATAGCTAGAGTTTGTCCTCTAACATTGGCGTAGATTTCATCATTTAGTCCCATCAGGAACTGATGAGCTTTTTCCTCTTCTACTGTCTTAACCAATTGTTCACTAATTTTACATTCACACTTGCCACAAGTACAACATAGGTATTGTACTTGATTTTCTAGTTCGCTCCAAAGACCCCTAAGTCTTTAAAAAAAATTCTGCGACCTCTAACCCACCTTGCTTGCATTCAGCAAGCTTAGTTTTAAGTTGGTGGATTTTAGGTGCGTTAGACACTGCATAAAGTTTCTTTAAGCACGGTGGTGTCAACATAGGCAATGTTACTTCAAAGTTTAGATTCAATAACATTGAGTATCCAGGAGCAGACCATCGAATTAGCTATATCCCAGGCTTATAATTTGTTGGTGTCTCCTCCATCTTTTGGTGTTGGTTTGGTTATGGTGCCCTCAATGAAACCTAATTTATTTTTAGACTGAAGAGAGGCTCTGACTGCCTTCTCCCATAGGTTATAATTTTTTTCATCAAAGATCACAGCTGTGATCAAGGCCCCAGGTCCCTCAGAGAGATGTAAGAAATAGGGTGAGTGAGTTTCTATGACAAACTTCTTATTAGTCATGGCTTGATTTTGGTTTTAATCAACTAAAGACTCAAGGCTCTAATACCATAATAAAGTAAATATGTGTTTGAGAATTTAACATTGATCATAAACTCATTGATTTTCTATTACTTTTCGCAGCTTTCATTAAAGAAACTAAAGGTGTACTTATACATGAGATAGATGCATGGCTACCCCTTGGGGGCATGACTTGTCACACAAGTTACTAATTCTATTACATGTAGATGACTAGGGAAGATAGAAGCCTAATGCTATCACAATAAGGTGCAATTGTGTCGAATATGGGTGTCTGCAAATTAGACCGGCCAAATAGTGACTTATGAAAACATTCATATTTCCCTAACGGTATTTAATGAGCAAAAGAAATCTCACAACAGCTTTCTTTAGCTATATAGATGTCCAATCTTAAGGTCTTAATCGCTACTAAAAAAGCGCCAAATAACAATGGAATTTTTTTGTTGCAGACAGCAACGGATATGGTGACAGATAAAAGGGGAAACAATTATATCCAATACGGCAACAGAAACGACAATCCGTCACCTATTTTAAGTATGTGGCGATGGAATATTCGTTGCTGCGCATTTTTAAATTATTTTTTATTGTGCAGGGATGGTATTTCCATCGCCGCAAGGTGAAAATATCTCAAAAAATGCCTGGCAACGAAAATTCCATCGTCGGTTCCATCACCTAGCTGATTAAAAGCAGATGATCTGGTTTCCATTCTCACGTTTTCGAAAGCTCAGAGAGAGAAAGAGAGGGGGAGAGAGAGAGAGAGAGAGAGAGCGAGCATCAAGAAACACCACGCGTCTAGCCTGTCGTCGGCCATCCGCCCACTGCCGTCCACCACCTGCTGTCGTCTGCCACCATTGACCATTTCAAAACGTTTTTGGTAAATTTTCTCTCACTAATTAATTAACTTAATGCAACACGTTTGAACAAATTTCCATCTAGTTGTTACTGCATAAAAAATACATTTTGCATTAGATGAGATTTGAATAACATTTTTTATTTTTTTTGAAAGTTCACTTAGACCAGTCAAATTATTGAGATGAGGGTTAATAGGGTGATTAGCAAAACTCAAACCAATTATCAAAATTAAATACAAAAATAAAAGCGGGACGAAACATGATGTTATTTCTACGATGTTAACCCTTCCAAATAGGGTTAGTCACCTCCTAAGACTTTTTTTTATTAGGATTTGAATCGATCCACTTCTTATTCACTTAAGAAGTTACCATCTTAAGTCCCTGGACTCAAGAAAGACTCCTTGAACACTTTCAAGATCACTGAATCAATTGTAAGAACCTCTCTCTCGATCGACCACTTAACCAAGCACCTTAAGTTGAGCCACTCACAAAGTATTACCCACTCAATACTTAGCTGCCCAAGTAAGTTCTTCCCAACTTACCCATTATAGGATTCCCTTACAAGAAATTATCCTCACAAGATGAGGAAAAGTAATGATCAAATCAATATGCAGGTGCTAGCTCAAACCATTATCTCAATTTTTTCTTCTCTTGTATTTGAAAGTGTAGCTTGTGATTTTTGGCTCTAATGCCATGGATGACTTTCTTCAACTCCTCGTATATATAGCCAAAGATGAACAATTAGTTGTTATGTTGTAATATCTTAATCATGACAACTTTTGATATGTTTGAATGAGATCTTCTATTTGCAAAGCATTGAACTTCCTTCCAAAGTCTTGGAACCATTCTTTATTTATCACACGAATAAATCTCCATCCATTTTCTCAAGATAGCAATAATATCACATGTAATATATTCAAAATGATCCTTTAAGACTCATATTCAAATTCAATCTTTGTTAACGAAGGAACAATCTTAAAATATTTTATCATCATATCAATTAATAATTATCACCATATTTTTGTCAATCAATTAAAGGATATTTCACGGAAAATCAAATATTTTTTCAACGTCAATCTCTTAGAATAATATCTCTAAGTGAACCATCTAATATCTTTGGTCAATCAAATTATAAGCTCAATATTATGTCATCTCAATTAAGAAAATCCTTGATAAAAATAATCCGCATTGAAAAATCTTACAGGCATTTATTATGAGATTTTATCGTGATTATTTCACAATCCAATACTAGTCAACAAGATAAAATCCATACCATATCCAATCAAATCAATTAGCCTAAATTATGTCCATATTTATATCTCTAACCGTATCTCATAAGATATGATATCCAAATCACGTCATATAACCTTTACATAATCTTTGGAATTACGACAATAAATAAATCATGACCATCATGTCATCATACATTGCAATTTCTTTTATGATAACTTTACCACATGTAATATCCACAATTCCATATAGTCTTTAAGATTGCATCACTCAAATAACACATGTAATTACAAATATGTTACACCATAATACTCATAAGTAGGTGCAAAATATGTATTTTAGTATTAATTAATCAAAATAAGATATTATATATGAAATAGTATAATTATATCATCATATTGCTTCACTATTTCAGATATAATACTAATCATATTGTTTGTTATTATCAAAATCAAAATGTGACTCTTAGAGTCAGCAATCTTCCCTTTTCGATGAAGAGAAACAATTGAAGGCAAGTATAAAACAAAATCAAAACACATACCTATGTTTATGTGTATACTTACCATCATCTTCTTCTTCTCCCCCTTTGTCATCATTAAAAAGGGATGCCAAATATGATATAGTATATTAATAGCATATCTCTCTATTAATACAGCACTCACGAAAATTATCATAGGCTTATGTGTCAACAAGTGCAATTGTAAAGGTTTACATTACAAAATCAATCACATATATGACTTGGTTGATTCAACTTGCTCATGAATAGTATTGATGATCATGGGGGATATTATCTTATATACAATAATGTCAATCATTCAAAACTCTTTATATCTCTCCGTTTTGCAAATAATTTTGGAACATGTGTGCAAAATATTAGAACAAGTTAATCAAGCATATTCTCCCCCTTACAAAATCTATTGAAGCATACATGTTCAATATTTGGGCATGGGGTCATATCTTGTGTAAGAGCATGAAAAGATTGACTACCATAATTATCACTCAAAATAGTAAACATTGGTTTTATATGCTAACAAGTTTGAAAAATAAAAATATCATCAACATCATCAAAATCAATCATATTATTCCTACATTTGTATGTCTCATAGAAACAGGGTTACCAGGACCGGACCGGACCGGACCGGCCGGTTCAACCTGTTCAACCGAGAACCGGACAACAGTTCGGTCTGATCACTGGCAATAAACCACTACCCTACTGAACCGGTCAAGAACCAATCAAGACCTAGTTAAACCGCCAGTTATCACGATTAGATTGGGTACTTGGACCGGTTCAAGACCTTCCCCCAGTATTTTTTTTTGGGTCCCATTAAAAAATTACATTGTATTGTGAAGTAGCTTCAAACCCTGACCCTCTACCTACTTTAAAATTTTTCTTGGATCTGCTATCAAGTGAGCAACACAATTTTTGTGTTAAATCTTCATCTGCAAATTTATATCTATTCGTTATTCATGTAAATTTTCCTCCCTAACCGTTGAATCCTTTCATTAATCGATTACATATTAACAATCCAAAAAAATATCTTCTCCACTTCATCATCGATTTTGATCAAATTAAATAATTGTATTTTTGTTATTCACAAGGAAATTCACAAAAAGTTTTGGAATTTAAAAAATTTATTACTCGTGTATTACTAAAACATTCTAATTTAAAAATTCTTGATAGTACTTATTAAATGTTTTCTACCTATTTAAGTTCAAAGTTTACTTATATAAATAACAAATTATTCATAATTTAATAAAATATGATAAAATGGTTTTATCCGGTCTAACCGGTTGGAACAATCCGGCCATTGACCCACTAACCTTACCGATTTACTCACCGGTTCAGCTCTGGGAACCTTGCATAGAAATATCCATATTTGAGTTACGTAGAGAGATGAATTAGCACAAAAGAGTTTTGACCATTAGAAATCAAATACATGTTTCATTCAATCTATTCCACAAATAACATAAGACGTTCCATTCGCCAATCATATATTTGGATACAAATATCAAAACCCATAATCATAATTAGCATGTTGAATGAGATATGTGATTGGCGCATATTGGTCATGTGAACATCTAACAATTAAATCAGCAGAAATTACGAATACTGAGATGTGCAAAGATAACAAGAAAATTATCATATATGGGTCATAATTATTTCTCTTGTTAGGCGATAATTTATCGTATTTTACGTGTCCCTTTTACCTAATTTTAGCTCGTATAATAACTTAACCTTTAAGATTTTTACTTATTTTATTTATATTTTGTAGGAAATAAGTTCAAATGAAGCAAGTACCACGAAAAAGAGCAAGGACGGACAAACAGTGAAAGCAGTCATGAAAGGATCGACTCCCCGCGCCAGAAAAGTGGCACAGTGGGTCAGCACCACCAGGCACGGTCATGTCGTCTGGGCTGCCGTTCGATCGCGCGAGTCTATTTAATGCCCATTCGGCGTTTTGTTCGGGGGTTGCTTGGGGTTCTCCCTGGCGATTTGTAGACTTGATTTTAGGTTAGTTTGTCGAATAAAAACCTCAATAGGAGGATTAGAATATGATGTTGTTGATTGTATTTTGGATTCGAAGATTCCGATTTCAAGTTCATTCCGTTAATCAAGCATAAGTTCTGTTCTCTCTCGCTTTCATATCTTGTTCTTGTTTATGTTTTGCTAGTTTAATTTTCATATTGGATTTGTTTAGCTTAGATGTTTAGTTTTCATTGTTAATCCATGTTTAGTTAAATTGATTATATTATATTAGTTTCTTTCCCCTTCTTGTTCATGTTTGCCTTCTTCTTTGTCAATTTAGGTTTAGTTTGGGTTTTTGTATTTTGTTAATGATAGTTGTTAATTTTGGTTGGTTTGGATTGTGGCTAGCCCTTGACGGTTAATTAATCTTGTTGAGGCCCCAACCCTACCTTGTGTATGGCTACAATTTAGAGTTTTCTTTCGCGCCTGCCAAGTGTTCGATGAAACGCTTGAAAGGGCTTTCATCCGTGTTTTGGGACAATTTACTTTCGCTGAGAGGTGACATCGATTGTCTAGTATGGGTAGAGAGAATAGTTGGGATTAGGACATGAAAATAATCTCGTCGCCAGCTAGGTCAAGCGTTATCAACCTAGTAATTTAGTTGAACTAATCCCATGAAAATAGGTGGTTAGAGCAACTAGATTAGTCTATTGACCCTTGAGAGAGAGCTTAGGTGGCCTCAACGATACAACCGATCAACTCTGAATACCAGAATAGCTAGGGAAGGTTTGGACATGTCTTGATTACTTGGTTTATCTTAGGTCTAATCATAGTCCTTTTGTTTTCGCTGTAGTAGCTTAGTTCTATTTTCTATTCCCTTCAATTTTCCCTAACTCGAGACGCTTTAGTTAGTTCTGCTAGTTGGAAACATAACTTCCTGCGGACGATACCCCAAGTACTCAACGATGCACCTTGCACTTGGGGTTCATAAAATATTAAAACCTTTTCCCTAATAAGTTTTTGGCGCCGTTGCCGGAGAGTTGGCGCTTTCCAATATTAGAGCTTACTTGGGCATTCGAGACTAGACTTTTATTTTGAAAACAAAAAGGAAAAAAAAAGAAAATTAAAAAAAAATGTCTTTTTTCCACTTTCCCCAATATGAGTATGAATTGTTTTGGAGATACTATAATAGATTATATGCTTTTCTTGGTCATTACGATCTTTATTTGGAAAAGTGAAAAATTTTGAATACAGTCTATGAGGGTGTGAATTGTTAGACCCGTGCTCTTTTAGAGTATTGGGATTTTTATGCTAAAAGAATTGATGAAGCTTGGGATTTTCTTGATTGGTTGGCTCAGGATACTCACGAATATGAGATCAGTTGCATTATTTCATACATCTCACCCCTTTGCATCCCCGATTATACTCCTCCTGTGTGTGAAATTTGCCATTGTTCTAATCATGAAAGTAATTCTGGTCCTTGTGATATTTCTAATAATAGTTTTGCTAAACTGTCTAGTATGACAGAGATAATGAATGAGCAACAAATTGGGTTTGCCAATAAAATTCGAGAGTATGACCTGTCACATGAGACCGATCTTAGGTTTAGTTTTCCTAGACTTGATGTCAATCTGTGTGATGATGCTGCATCTTTCCCTCCTCTAGAGTCCGGACTAAAGGAAGTACTCAACCCTCCCTTGACTACGTCATCCATTGTTGCTCCATCCTCACCTAGCTCTTTTAGGAACAACACCACGCTCATCATGACTTTTCTTGAGACACCTTCCCTTTTAGCTCAGTCGATGGAGTTTGAGGTAGGTGAGACCTTTTGATGAGAATGATACTTATTCTGAGTCAGACGATACTTTTGTTGAGGTGCATGATCTTGATGTGACTTCCCTAGGGAAGTCATGTGTGGATGTTCTAGTTGCGGGGTGACCTAGTCTTGATTTAGTTGGCCATGTATCCTCCGACTCCCTTCATATGTTCCATGCTTCCCCTTCATATTCACCACCCTGCCATTCCCCTCAATGTTGTGATATGTTTCTTATTGATATTCATGTGATGCTTGAGCGGATTAAGGTTGACTATTCAGAGTCCTTAGGTACTCATTTGATCGTTATAATCTACACCTGGAGGACATGCTTGGAAAAATCATGTTGATTGGTACATTCAATTTTTCTACTGATTTTTCCAAAGCATTTGACAAATTTAAGAGAACGCTCGTTATCATTCCTAGATGCATGTTTTGGTGCTCTTACTCACATTTATCTGAGTTGCATGCTTAGACATATGATAAGCTCTTGAGAGTTCTAACGGCATCTGAGTTGGAGAGGCAAGTCTTGAGAGATAAGAAGGAGTGGCTGATGCTCCTCAGTCCTCAACAACACCATGTTAGAGACGAATAGTTTGGGTACATTCAGTGCCTAACCTGGTATAATCGCTCTAACTCTTCTCCTTTCTTTTTATTTTCTTTCTTTCTTTTGTTTTGTTTAATTGTGGATATTAGGTTGCTTAGTTGTGGATATCATGTTGTACTTTTGTAGTGATCATTTTGAGATGATACTTGGGAATCTGCTGTGCCAGTTGATGGCTATGATCACTTTTGTTTGTTTTTGTGTTTTGGTTGAGTGAGTTAGCTCGTGTATATGTGTGTTTTGTTTGATTTTGGCTTTTGTGTGTTTTGTGATCGGTGATGACTCTTAGCTCCCAATGAGGACATTGTGGGATTTAGGTGTGGGAGTGGAGTCATTTACCCCTTTCTTTCTTACTTTTGTGAAAATTTTTCATTTTTGTGCAAATTTTTCAATTTTTCTCTTTTTTTTTTTTCTATATAGTTTTTCTTTTTCTTAGCTTTAGGGGAGTTTTATATTATTTGATTAGTCTTGATCTCTGTTATGTTGGCTGTTAGTTCGTATGTGAGTATAATGTGCATGATGGATTTTCGTCCTAAGTTTGTCATTCTAGGCCTCGCTTTTAGCTCCAATAGTCCATTGTAATTTTGCAATCCAATCCTGATTTGTATATCATTATTGTCTTAGGATCTTAATCTTCCATTGTTTGACTCTCCCACTTGCATTTGTGCATCACTACTTTTGTCTTCACTTTAAAATTATAAGGGTGAAGAATTTCTTTTTAAAAAAAGAAGAAAATCTGAAAATATCCCTTTGAGGCATGTGCTACTGGGAATGGAAAATAGAGTTTGAGAGTCGGGAATGAAAAGTATCCCTTTGCGGTATGTGCTACTAGGCGCTACTCTTTGAGGCAATGCTGCTACTAGGAGTGCTTACTTCCCACGTCAATAAGTTAATAATGTAGTTGATGCCAGTCAAGTGGATTGAGTCGATTCTGGTAAGCCAAAGGCCTAGAATGATGATACACTTGCACACCAGGCACTAGGATGGATTCAATGTTCTCATGCGTTGTGGTGTGAAAAGTTGATGTCTCGATGGCATTCTTTCGAGTGAAGAGTCCTGAAATGCATATATTGCATGTATACAGACTGATACGTGAGTTACTACGGGTTTTGGTTGAACCGACTGTGTACAATTTACCCCCATGTATATTTTGTGTTTTGTCATTTTTATTTTATTTATTTATTTATTTATTTATTCTCTTGATTTTTGTTTTTCTTTTCTTTGTTTTCCTTTTTGAGATTTTGTAGTGCAAACCCTCACGAGACCTCACTCGTCCACTTGGGGGAACCAAAGGGTTTAAAGGGCTTGTTGCATACAATAAATGCAAACGTGATTTCTACGATAGCGAGTTAGATTCTTAAGTTAGTTTTTATTTTGTTTTGCTCGAGGACGAGCAAGAGATAGGTGTGGGGGCATTTGTTATGCGATAATTTATCGTATTTTATGTGCCTCTTTTATCTAATTTTAGCTCGTGTAATAACTTAATCGTTAGGATTTTTACTTGTTTACATTTTGTAGGAAATAAGTTCAAATGGAGCAAGTGCCACGAAAAGGAGCGAAGACAGACAAAAACAATGAAAGAAGGCAAGAAAGGGTCGACTCCCCGCGTCAGAAAAGTGGCACGATGGGGCCCTGCCACCCGGCACGGTCATGCCCCCTAGGCTGCCGTTCGATCGCGCGAGTCTATTTAATGCCGGGCGTTTTGTTTGGGGGGTTTCTCGAGGTTCTCTCTGGCAATTTTTAGGCTATATTTTAGGTTAGTTTATCAAATAAAAACCTCAATAGGATGATTAGAATAGGGTGTTGTCGATTGTATTTTGGATTCAAAGCTTTGGATTTCAAGTTCATTCCATTAATCAAGGATGAGTTCTCTTCTCTCTCTCTTTCATATCTTGTTCTTGTTTAAGTTTTGCTAGTTTAATTTTTGTATTGGATTTGTTTAGCTTAGATGTTTAGTTTTCATTGTTAATCCATGTTTAGTTAGATTGATTAGATTATATTAGTTTCTTTCTCCCTCTTGTTCACGTTTGTCTTCTTCTTTGCTAGTTTAGGTTTAGTTTGGGTTTTTGTATTTGTTGATGATAGTTGTTAATTTTGGTTGGTTTGGATTGTGGCTAGCCCTTGACGGCTGATTAACCTTGCTGAGGCCCTGTTGAGTTAAAAATACTGCAA
The DNA here is from genome assembly GCA_029747015.1 of Carnegiea gigantea. Classification (NCBI taxonomy): domain Eukaryota; kingdom Viridiplantae; phylum Streptophyta; class Magnoliopsida; order Caryophyllales; family Cactaceae; genus Carnegiea; species Carnegiea gigantea. Next base: position 153,599 of record JAKOGI010001397.1, read on the forward strand.
GTGCACGGTGCCAGTTGTAGCCAGCAACGGCAAGTACGAGTCGTGTCCACAAGGAACTCGATTTCAACCACCGAACCAACCTTTAACACTCAATTTAGGCTAGAGTCTAGTAGAATGGATTTTACTGGGCATTAATTCTATTTAATCTAAAGTTACTGCTTTTATCTAAATCAATGGTGACAAGGATCCTGGATTGGGGTTCACCACACTTTGATGTTCTTTGGATTATAAACCAGATCATGTGAATCTGCCCACGAGACAACCGAAATGGAATGGTTACAAGTTAAATGCATCTATGCCTTCTCTCAAAGGTCATTAGACTAGTCAAGTTATTCTCGTTATCTATTTTCATGAAACTAGAGTTGCAAGGCCACAGGATTGTATAACCCTTAATTCCCAATTGAAACCCTAACTATTTTCATGTTAAGAAATTCAATCGTTCACAAAGCCGCTCTAAGTAGAGGATTTAACTTTCGTTAATCTCCTAAACCCCAATTACAAACATGAATACGACCCTCTCAGGCAATTCATCGAATACCTGGCATGCTAAGTGAGAGTTCAATTATAACACCGACGTCAATTCACAAAAACCTAGAATACCAATCCAAATCACATCATAGGGGCTACGCCCAATCCAAGACACGAAATTTAGCCTCTAATCGTCATTCTAATCACAATTACAATCAAGAAAGCGAACATTCTCAAAAGTATCGACTTTGAATTAAAACGCAAAGGAAAAAGGTAAAGGAATATACTCTGTGCAATTTGCAGCAACAATCTACCAAAACCATAAAGTACCTTCAATCCAATGTCTTGGTCCAGCAACAATCAATCTCAATCCTATGAACCCTAATCGCCGTTTTCATGAGAGAAAAAGTAGAGAGAAAAACTAACCCCCAATTACAATGCAAGATCGTGATTAAACGAGAGAAACTAAAGTGGCACGGTCGTGCCATGTGGCACGGGGCAACCATGCCACTTTGCTGCCTTGCGTTTTCCCGTTTCCCTGGTGGCACGGTCATGCTGCCTGGCATGGTGCCACCGTGCCACTTCCTCTTGGCTCAAGATTAACCTTTTTGGCTCCTATTTGCTGCAGCATTAGCTTATTTCTCTCATTTCTTTCAACCAAACTCCTGAAAACACAAACACATAACATTTAGGCACATTTGCGATAAAGAATGACAAATTAGCTTCTATACTCTTGAAGTTTTACCGAAAATCGCCGAAATGAGGGGTAGAAATCATGCCTAAAAGCGGTAAAATAGAGGTTTATGAACTCCCCCATGCTTATCTCTTACTTGTCCGCAAGTAAGACTGAAACATGAATGAATCGACAGGGGATCAAAAACCTCTAACCACCCGCCTCCTCAGGCAAGGCCAATTAGGGATCAGTCAAATCGAACATAGGTGCGCACAACTAGTAGAGTGATTTGAAGCATAAATACAATTTTCAAATTCATTTCAAATCATTGCGAAGACCACATGTTCAAGTCAGCATATCGTCAAACCATATCACACCCCTCCCCAATCAAGGCGCATTCCAAATGAGTGGTGGGCTAGAAGGCCTAGTAGTGACTTTCATAGGAGGAACAAAGTAACTGCACTCCCTCACATGTGTTTAAGATGTAAGAAGGTTCACTCAACTCTCTTCCAATTAAACAATCTACCATAGGCTTGATAGGATTCTCAATTCTCCACCGCGAAAGTGCAATATATGCAACAACAATCAATAGGACCTTGTAGGGTTGAAATGGGGCTAAGGGCACAGGCAGGAGGGGGATAAACAATTTGGGAAGTGAAGAGCTGAAATCCGTAGCTAGTGAGCAACCAACACTTAAACAAATCATATCGCACACCAACACTTAAACAAATCATATCGCACTCTCATTAGAGACACAAACACGCCCTAAAACAGAAGGGCCATTGGGAATGCACTATACCATCATGCCAAACACTCTTATTTATCACCCTTTTCAGGTTTCAATAAGTTTCTCTTTTCTCTTTTCTTTTCTCCTTTTTTTTTCAACAAGTTTTTCTTTCCTTTTTTTGTTTTTTTGGGGTTTTTTTTTGTTTTTTTGGGGTAAGGACAAGAAAATGAGTGATTGGCATGCACAATAACGAAACATTCAATTCCCAAATAGCTACGAGGATGTAGCCCCCTTACATACCAAATTAACCACAACTGTGCATAACACCCACAACTACCAATAGAATAGTGAAGCGTTGCTCTACTAGCTTTGGCTGAAAGGTAGGAAATGTGTTTAGGCCAAGAGCTAGTAGTGAAAGGTTCACAACAAAAACGGATAAGGCTCAAAGGGGTAAGCAAGGGTTAAAACATTAAATCACGGGTAGCAATTTGGCTATGTATCTCAAAAACAAGTGAATGCCTCTATCATTTCATCGTTACGTACACGCTAAATGCGGTTTCAAAGAGAATCCAAACAAGTTCTAGAGATGTTGTCATGGAAGAGACACACATGAAAAAGAATATGAGACTAAGTTGATGGATTAGTCTATAGGCTCAAAATCTCACAGGTCATACTACCAGACAATACAACCAACCCCAAAGATGTCCTACTTAAAAGGGATAATCAATCATGATGAGGGGGTTTCAAGGGCAAACAAGAATGCGAATCAAACAATGTGGTCAAAATGTTTCCAAAATCATCAACCTAAAGCATTTTGCCACAAAGAAACCACAAGTGTACACAATCATATCAACCAACTGATCCTCACTGCCTTGGTTATCGTCATAGGAGGTGTTTTCAAAAGTTTGTTTTTTCCTTTTTTTTCCTTTTTTTTGGGCATTGAAAGCAGTAACTCACCCTAAGTAGTTGACTAGTAGATAAATGAACAGAAGTGTTGGAAGAATTGCCTCATAGTCTTGTAAAGCTCCTAAGTAGTCTACTAGTAGATAAATGAAGGGAAGAGTCGGAAGAATTACCTCGCAGTCTTGTGAAGCTCCACTCAACATATGTCCACTTGAGACCAAGGGTTAGAAAGGAAAATATATACAATGCATTGCCTATCTATATGCACCCTAAAAATGCACCTAAGTTAGAATGAAAACTAAACATATGTAAGAATTCTATATATAAACGGATACATATACAAACCAACATCCACCACAAATCATCACGGAAACAGCTCATGAGCTCACCCCCATGCTTGAACTATTCATTGTCCCCAATGTAAAAGATAGGAAGCATGTGAAACAAGGGGGAAGGGGAAACAGTAGACAGTCACTGGGCGCCGTCGGGCCCAGGGGGAGGCCAGAAGGGCGGGGGAAATGGGGAGAAATGCACGGAGCCACCCTGATCAAAAGGTGGAGGGGACGATGAACTCGCAGGGGCGCCCGGGAAAGAGCGAAAACACTCCTCCAGCTGCCGAATCGACTCGGACTGGTGCCAAAGCAGTTCGTTCATCCTCCATCTCTCCTCGTAATGATGGGCTTCTCTAATCACCCGTTCCTCCTCACGCTGTATCCGCCTTAACTCTCGCTGCTCTTGGCAGTCAATATAACCACGGAACTGACTCACGCCCTCCTCAATGGAATCCATGCGCCCAGAAATGCGATGGATATCGTGGTGCATACCACTAAAACCATCTCGAAGAACTATCACCTCCATTTGGAGGGCGGAGAAGGACTGAAGAAAAGAAGGGTCGAGCAGTAAGTAGGCCGCGGAGGACGAAGAGCCACCCATCTCATGAGGGAACGGTGGGTGAAGAGGTGGTGGTGGCGGGGTGGGCTCGGGATGGGTAGGGGCACCACTGGCCTCGGCCTCGGGAGCGTCATCATCCTCATCACCACCCTCCTCACTCTTGTCATCCTCATCAAACTCAATAGCGGCATCAGCTTCTAACTGCTCCTCTCGGGGAAGAACAGTTGCCCTTATAATCCTCCGATCGCAATTCCAATTGCTTTTGTTGGCGACCGTGGTGCGCTCAAGGTTAGGGAGGATGAAAAGGATGGTTTTGTGGTGGGGGTACCTAATGATGTCACATTGGGTATCTATAATGTGCATGTGGTGGAGTGTACCAAGGTCGAGGTGACCACCTAGAAAATGGGGCTCGAGCATAGAGAGTCTCGAACCGTAGCCTAAGGCAATAGCAATGGAAGTAACAATGCCGCCAATGCTAAGGACATTTCGGTTACTGGTCTTGGCTACTTCCGCCAAGTGGCAGATTATAAAGGCCCCCGTGTTGAGAGGGATGCCCAACAGGGTGCACCAGATAATAAATAATTCGGCCTTCCGACAACCATTCTGGTTGTCGTTGCGGCCGAAAACAATGTTCGCCGTTAGGCGCTGAAGGTACTGAAGGTTGACATTACAAATGTCAGTAGCCTTGGCCTGTCGAGGGTCAAAGACCTTAGGTCGCCCCCACCTATCAGTATACTCTTTCCGTTTGGAGCAGGTGATGCTCAACCAAACGGGGTCAGGTCGTCGCAAAGAGGGTACGTCACTATATTCCCCATCGACCACCGGGAGTCGCAAAAGGTCATTAAACATTCTCAAACTCATCCGACGATCAATGTTAAACATTCGAAAATAAATGGCGACTTCTTGATCATTATAACTACCATCCCAATCAACAGCTAATGAACTCAAGAACTCAACTATAAGGCGGTCATAGGATGTGCATTGCATGTTTATATATTCGGTCCATCCCAACCTACCAAGTAGAGTCAACAAATCATCCAACAGTCCCAAAGAGCGCAAGGAATCAGCATGAAAATATTTTTGCTCACTAGTATTCCTAGTGACTAAAAGCTCATATTGGGACTTCTGTTCGTCATTCACAAACTGTAAACCCCTAGTGCTAGCAGGTAAAATAAGAGGGTAAGCATCTTTGGTACCTTTAGCAGAAGCAGGCGTAGTTGAAGAAGAGGTTGCCCGGGATGATTTCTTGGGTAGGGATAGACCCTTTGAAGCCTCCCCAACGCGTTTCTTGCCCATTGTGGAAATAAAAACAGATATGGACCCAAGAGGAGGCGAAAAGAGCAGGAGAAGGGTCAATTTCGCTCCCTACAACCTTGGACCTCAACAATGGAGGTTGGGATTTTAGAGAGAGAAAATGAGATTTGGGATTGAAGGACTTTGAGATGAAAATGGGAGGAATTGGTGGGGTAGAGTGAATGGGGGTGGAAAGGTTGAAGAATGTGGCCAGAAATTGAGAGAATTTGAGAGGTTAAAATGGAAGATTGAGTGGGGATGGAGAGAGAGGGAGAGCCGCGCAGGGGAGAGAGAGAGAGAGAGAGAGAGGAGGTCGAATGGAAGAGGAAGGAGGAAGAAGAGGAAGAAATCGTCAGTTTCGACATTTTTTAAAGTGCCACGGTCGTGCCCCATGGCACGGTGCCACCGTGCCACTTCGCTGCCCGGCCTGTTTGTTTTTCTCTCTTTTTTTTGGGGGGGGAAGAAAGAGGGCACGGGGTGCCGCGAGGCACGCTGCCCCCGTGCTACGCCCCTTTTTTTATTTCTTTTGTGTTTTTTTTTTTTGTGTTTTTTTTGGGGGGTGGAAGAGAGAATTATGGCACGGTCGTGCCCAAGGGCACGGTTCCACCATGCCAAATCTCTGGTTCCGTGTTCCTTCCTTTTTTTTCTTTTTTTTTTTTTGGATCGAAAGTAATAAAGCTTGGGTTACCTCCCAAGAAGCGCTTATTTTAGGTCCTTAGCTTGACCAGTATAATCTCTAGGGAGACGAGATATCGAGAAGGGCAACTGTGACCTTCCCTTCAAGTGGCTCACCGGCGATATAGTGTTTCAAACGGGACTCATTCACCTTGAACGAGCCGGTGGTCTCATTGCCTATTTCGATGGCCCCATATTGGTATACCTTGAGTACCTTAAAGGGACCCGACCATCTAGAGCGAAGCTTTCCAGGGAAGAGCTTCAAGTGGGAATTGAAAAGGAGAACCAACTCACGTTCCTGAAACTCGCGGCGGTTGATAAACTTGTCGTGCCACTACTTAGTTCGCTCCTTGTAGAGCCGGGAACTGTCATAGGCATCCAAATGGACCTCCTCGAGCTCGTTTAACTGCAACATCCTCTTCTCCCCGGCGGACTTCTAATCGAAGTTGAAGTGCTTGATGGCCCAGTAAGCCTTGTGTTCCAACTCCACAGGGAAATGACAAGACTTGCCATAGATGAGCCGAAAGGGAGTGGTGCCAATAGGAGTTTTGAAAGCCGTACGGTAGGCCCAAAGGGCGTCATCAAGCTTGTCCGCCTAATTCTTACATGATCTTGCAACCATTTTCTCCAAAATGGATTTGATTTCCCGGTTGGAGATCTCGACTTGGCCACTAGTTTGAGGGTGGTAGCCAAGTCCATACTTGTGGTGCACTCCATATTTCTTCAAAAGTGTTTCCAGCCTCTTCTCTGTGAAGTGCGATCCATTGTCACTTATTAGCACCCTCAGGATGCCAAAACGAGGGAATATGATCTTCTTAAAGAGCTTAGCCGCGACTCTGGAGTCATTGGTAGGGCTAGCCATGGCCTCCACCCACTTAGAGACATAGTCCACGGCGACTAGAATATACTTGTTTCCCCTCGAAGACGGGAAAGGTCCCGTAAAGTCGATGCCCCAAACATCAAAGATTTCAACTTCAAGGATGAACTTAAGGAGAATCTCATTCTTTCTGGACAGATTCCCCATCCGTTGGCAGCGATCACATGCGCGAACATATGCATGGATGTCCTTGAAGAGTGAGGGCCAAAAGAACCCCACTTGGAACACCTTAGTAGCTGTCGTGGAGGTGCTAGCATGTCCTCTACAAGGAGAGTCATGACAATGGGAGATCACACTCTGAATTTCCCCCTCAGGAAGGCATCGCGTGGTAATCCCATCATTGCATAACTTATAGAGAAACGACTCCTCCCAAAAATATGTCTTGATATCGTAGAGGAATTTCTTTTTTTGGTGGAGGGATAAATCACGGGGGAGGATCCCGGCAGCCCGGTAGTTCGCAAAGTCGGCGAACCATGGGGCTTGTGCTGAGGTGACGCCCATAAGATGCTCGTCAGGAAAAGCATCATCAATGGGGAGGTCGTGGCTCTCAATAATGAGCCTGGAAAGGTGATCGGCCACGACATTCTCAGCCCCCGCTTTGTCTTTGATCTCCAGGTCAAACTCTTGGAGTAGCAGAATCCATCGGATGAGGCGAGGCTTAGCATCCTTTTTCTCAAGGAGGTGCTTGAGTGCAGAATGATCCGTGTACACAATGACCTTGGAGCATAGTAGGTAAGGCCTGAATTTCTCCATTGCATACACGATTGCAAGCAACTCCTTCTCAGTTGTGGTGTAGTTTTGTTGGGTCTCATCCAATGTTCTGCTAGCATAGTAGATCACCACTGGCTTCTTATCTTTCCTTTGCCCCAGAACTGGCTAGCATCCCACATGATCTCAAATGGGAGATCCCAATCTGGCGGTTGTATGATGGGGGCAGAAATTAGTGCTTGTTTGATCCTGCAAAAAGTCTCATGGCACTCATTAGTAAAGATAAACGGGGCATCCTTGGTGAGCAGCTGAGTGAGGGGTTTAGCGATTTTGGAGAAATCCTTGATAAAGCGACGATAGAACCCCGCATTACCAAGGAAACTCCTTACCCCTTTTACCGAAGTAGGAGGGGGCAATCGCTCAATTACCTCAACTTTCGCTCTGTCCACCTCGATGCCCCTAGCAGAAATGACATGACCAGGTACTACTCCCTTCTGTACCATAAAATGACATTTTTCCCAATTCAACACTAGGTTGACTTCTTCACATCTATGGAATACATTGGTTAAGTTTTCTAAGCAAATTGTGATGGTACCTACATAAACGGAGAAGTCATCCATAAACACTTCCATGATGTTTTCAATAAGATCAGAGAATATGGCGGTCATGCAGCGTTGGAAAGTGGCAGGGGCATTACACAATCTGAATGGCATCCTTTGATAAGCGAAGGTGCCATACGGGCACGTGAAAGTCATCTTCTCCTGATCATCAGGATGGATAGGAATCTGAAAGAAACCTGAATAACCATCCAGATAACAGAAGAAGGAATGCCTTGCCAATCGTTCCAACATTTGGTCAATGAAAGAGAGGGAAAAATGATCTTTCCGGGTGGCTTGATTTAATCGGCAGTAATCAATGCACATTCGCTACCTGGTAACAGTCCTGATAGAGATAAGTTCATCACGCTCATTCTTTATGACAGTCATACCTCCCTTTTTGGGGACTACCTGGACTGGACTTACCCACTCACTATCCGAGATAGGGTAGATGATCCCAGCATCAAGTAGCTTAAGAATCTCCTTCTTAACAACCTCTTGCATGTTCGGATTTAGACGACGTTGAGGTTGTCAAGAGGGGCGATGACTGTCATCAAGAAAAATGCGGTGCGTGCAGAACGTAGGAGTAAGTCCCCGAATATCATCGATACTATACCCGATGGAACCCCTATACTTACGAAGCACATCCAGCAATTGTTCCAACTGGGGGCCATCCAAGTTAGCATTAACGATAACAGGAAATCGATGGGAGGAGTCCAGAAATGCATACCTAAGATGGGAAGGTAGAGGTTTTAATTCTACCTTCGGTGGGCATTCCTCTTCCTTCTTGGGGGTAGGCTCCTCCAGACCAAAGATGTCTCTATGGGACTGCCTAGGCAAGTGGGCAAGAGACTCATTGAGGAGTATGGCGTACTCCTCCTTCTCATCCGAACCGGAGTTAATGACATGGCAACCGGTCAAAGCGGCCTCCAATGGATCCTCCACAGAAAATCTGGCCTTCCCCTCCTCGTTAAGGGCTTTCTCTAGTACATCGATTCTACAGCATGAGTCACCTGAAGTGGGAGAAGCCATAGCTTGTGGCAAGCTAAACGCCACCTTTTCATCCCCTACTTAAAGGGAAAGCTTGCTGTTCTTCACATCTATCATAGCTCCCGCAATGGCTAGGAATGGTCGCCCCAGAATGATAGAGATGCGGGAGTCTTCCTCCATCTCCATAACTACGAAGTCACATGGGATGAAGAACTTCCCCACTTGTAGTGGAACATCCTCAAGCACCCTAAGAACACCAAGAGGGTGCTTGACGGACCGATCAGCGAGCTGCAGGGAGATGGTAGTGGGTTTTAAATCCCCCACTTGTAGTTTCTTACAAATGGAGTATGGCATAAGGCTCACACTAGCCCCAAGGTAGCATAACGCTCTGCTGATAGTTAGACCACCGACAGAACAGGGAATGGAAAAGCTACCTGGATCCGAAAGCTTAGGAGGGAGTTTGTTTTGAATGATCGCACTGCACTCCTCAGTGAGAGACACCGTAGCGTTCTCGAGTAACTTCCCTTTATTGGAGAACAAATCCTTTAAAAATTTGGCATAAGAGGGCATGTCGGTAATGGCCTCCAAAAAGGGAATGTTGATGTGAAATTTCTTTAACATCTCAAGAAACTTGCCATACTTGTGCTCCTCCCTAGCCTTTACTAGCCTTTGAGGATAGGGGACAGGAGGCTTGTAAGGCTTCACATGAGAGGGGGTACTCTCTGTTGCATCCTCCATGGGCTTCTCATTCTGGGCCCTCTCACTCATGGCCTCACTAGGGGCCACCCTAGTGACATCATCCTCATCATCAGCTTCCTTCCTCTCCTCCCTCATAGGCATTGTGGGACTCTCTAACTCCCTACCACTTTGCAGTGTAATGGCATTCATCTGACCCTTGGGATTGGTCTCAGGTTGACCTGGCAGATGTCCCTGGGGTCTAGATAAATGGCTCACTTGCTGTGCAATTTGAGCGATTTGATTGTCCATCATCTTCTGGTGAGTAGCCATAGAGTCAAACTTGGAGGTTAACTGGTTAACCGACTCACTGAGTGCCTCGTTGGTTTTCATCTGAGTTGCTATAAAGCGCTCCATGAGGTTCTCTAGATTGGACTTGGGTTGTTGGGGAGGTTGTTGAGGAGCTGGGGCATAAGGGGCCTTATATTGGAAACCAGGACGTTGTGGTTGGGAGGCATTGGGTGGCATAGGACTGTTGTTGCGGTAGGAAAAGTTTGGGTGATTTCTCGAACCAGGGTTGTAGGTGTTTAAGTAAGGGTTATTTTGTGGGCGTTGGCCATAATTTTGCAGTAGATTGACACTCAGCAGCAATGTGGCCTTGAATACCACAGATCTCATAAAGTACCCCAGCCTCAAACATGACACCGGATGGACCTCCCATTGAACTCCCCAAAGGGGTTCCGAGCTTGTCGAAACGCTGTGCTAAGGCATCAACCTTGCTAGCTAGCAAGTCCACAACATCGATTCCATAAATCCCACTTGCCTTCTTCGGGGTTGCCCTCTCACTAGACCAATGGCAATTATTAGAGGCCATCTCCTCCAATAAGGCTTTCGCAGCCTCTATCGATTTTTCCATGAGTGCACCGCCAGCTGCGGCATCGACTGACATCTTTAGTGCCTGGTCTAATCTATTATAGAAGGTTTGGATTGGAAGCCAGTCAGGTACTCCATGGTAGGGGCACTGGCGTTGAAGATCCTTGAACCTTTCCCATGCCTCATAAAGCGACTCATCGCCTCATTGAGAGAAGGAGGTGATTTCCACTCTTAACTTAGCGGTCTTGCCCGGGGCGAAGTACTTGCTTAGAAATGCAATCGATAGGACCTCCCATGTGGTGAAGGAATTAGGCTCTTCATTAAGGAGCCAGTCATTGGCTCGGTTCGTCAGCGAGAAGGGGAAGAGTCGAAGTCTGATGGCGTCAGCGGAGACCCCGTTGAGCTTGATCGTGTCACACTTTGCAAGGAAGTTACGAAGGTGAATGTGGGGGTTCTCTGTGGGTCACCCACTGAATTAATTCTTCTCCACGAAGGATACAAGGGCAGGCCGTAGCTCGAAGTTGTTTGCTTCGATGGCTGGATTCACAATGGAAGAGGCGAGGCCGGTGGCCTGCGGTAGGACATAGTCCCGCAGAACCCTAGGATTTCTCTCGGCCACAGCACTGTCTTGTTGCAATTGCCTCTTCCTTGCACTGCTTTGCCTTCACGCAGTGGCTTCTATCTCAGGGTCAAAGGGAATGAGCGGTGGCCCCCTCTAACTGCGCCTATGCATACAAAGCCAAAAACTACACCAAGCGTAAGCAGGTTCAAGCAAAGCTAAAGGAATAAGAAGGAAAAGGAGAAGTGAAAAAGAAAAAGAAAAAGCCTAATCTAAAGCGTTTAAAATCGCTTTCAATGTTGAAACAAACAAGTTCATCGGCAACGACGCTAAAAACTTGTTGAGTTAAAAATACCGCAAGTGCACAGTGCCAGTTGTAGCCAGTAACGGCAAGTACGGGTCGTGTCCATAAGGAACTCGATTTCAACCACCGAACCAACCTTTAACACTCAATTTAGGCTAGAGTCTAGTAGAATGGATTTTACTGGGCATTAATTCTATTCAATCTAAAGTTACTGCTTTTATCTAAATCAATGGTGACAAGGATCCTGGACTGGGGTTCACCACACTTTGATGTTCTTTGGATTATAAACTAGATCATGCGAATCCGCCTACGAGACAACCGAAATGGAATGGTTACAAGTTAAATGCATCTACGCCTTCTCTCAAAGGTCATTAAACTGGTCAAGTTATTCTAGTTATCTATTTTTATGAAACTAGAGTTGTGAGACCACAGGATTGTGTAACCCTTAATTCCCAGTTGAAACCCTAACTATTTTCATATTAAGAAATTCAATCGCTCACAAAGCCGCTCTAAGTAGAGGATTTAACTTTCGTTAATCTCCTAAACCCCAATTATAAACATGAATACGGCCCTTTCAGGTAATTCATCGAATACCTGACATGCTAAGTGAGATTTCAATTATAACACAGGCGTCAATTCACAAAAACCTAGAATACCAATCCAAATCACATCATAGGGGCTACACCTAATCCAAGACATGAAATTTAGCCTCTAATCTTCATTCTAATCACAATTACAATCAAGAAAATGAACATGCTCAAAAGTATCAACTTTGAATTAAAACGCAAAGGAAAAAGGTAAAGGAATGTACTTTGTACAATTTGCAGTAACAATCTACCAAAAGCATAAAGTACCTTCAATCCAATGTCTTGAATCCAACAACAATTAATCTCAATCCTATGAACCCTAATCGCCGTTTTCGTGAGAGAAAAAGTAGAGAGAAAAACTAACCCCTAATTACAACGCAAGATTGCCATTAAACGAGAGAAACTAAAGTGGCACGGTCGTGCCATGTGGCACAGGGCAACCGTGCCACTTTACTGCCTTGCGTTTTCCGGTTTCTCTGGGTGGCACGGCCATGCTGCCTGGCATGGTGCCACCGTGCCACTTCCTCTTGGCTCGAGATCAACCTTCTTGGCTCCTATTTGGCGCAGCATTAGCTTATTTCTCTCATTTCTTTCAACCAAACTCCTGAAAACACAAACACACAACATTTAGGCACATTTGCGGTAAAGAATGACAAATTAGCTTCTATACTCTTGAAGTTTTACCGAAAATCGTCGAAATAAGGGGTAGAAATCATGCCTAAAAAGGGTAAAATAGAGGTTTATCAGGCCCCAACCCTACCTTGTTTATGACTAGAATTTAGAGTTTTCTTTCACGCCCGCTAAGTATTCGATGAAATGATTGAAAGAGCTTTCATCTGTGTTTTGGGGCAATTGACTTATGCTGAGAGGTGAGATTGATTGCCTAGTGTGGGTAGAGAGAATAGTTGGGATTGGGACATGAAAATAGCCCCGTCGCTAGCTAGGTCAAGGGTTGTCAACCTAGCAGTTTAGTTGAACTAATCCCATAAAAATAGGTGGTTACGGCAACTAGATTAGCCTATTGACCCTTCAGAGAGGGCTTAGGTAGCCTTAATGATGCAACTGATCAGCTCTGAATGCTAGCATAGCTAGGGAAGATTTGGGCTTGACTTGATTACTTGGTTTATCTTAGGTCTAATCATAGTCCTTTTGTTTTCGCCTTAGTAGTTTAGTTCTGTTTTCTATTCCCTTCGATTTTGCCTATCTTGAGAGGCTTGAGTTAGTTCTGGCAGTTGGAAAGACAACTTCTTGCGGACGACACCCCGAGTACTCAACGATGCACCTTGTACTTGGGGTTTATAAATATTAAAAATTTTTCCCTAACAAGTTTTTGGCGCCATTGCCTGCGAGTTGGCGCTTTCCAACATTAGAGTTTACTTGGGCATTCGAAACTAGGCTTTTATTTTGAAAAAAAAAAAGAAGAAAAATTAGAAATTGAAAAAAAAATGTCTTTTTCCTACTTTCCTCAATATCAGCATGAATTGTTTTGGAGATACTATGATAGATTATATGCTTTTCTTGCTCATTGCAATCTTTATTTGGAAAAGTGAAAAATTTTAAATATAGTCTATGAGGGTGTGAATTGTGAGAGCCATGCTCTTTTAGAGTATTGGGATTTTTATGTTAAAAGTATTGATGAAGCTTAGGATTTTCTTAATTGGTTGGCCAAGGATACTTATGAATATAAGATCAGTGACACTAATTCATACATCACACCCCCTTGTATTCCTGATTATACTCCTCCTCTGTGTGAAATTCGCCATTGTTCTAATCATGAAAGTAATTCTTGTCCCTGTGATATTTCTGATAATAGTTTTGCTAAACTATCTAGTATGATAGAGATAATGAATGAGTAACAAATTGAGTTTGCTAATAAAATTCGGGAGTATGACCTGTCACATGAGACCGACCTTAGGTTTAGTTTTCCTAGACTTGATGTCAATTTGTGTGAGGATGCTATGTCTTTCCCTCCTCTAGAGTCCAGACTAGAGGAAGTACTCGACCCTCTCTTAACTACTTTACCAATTGTTGCTCCATCCTCACCTAACCCTTTTAGGAACAACACGAGGTTCATCATGACTTTTCTTGAGATACCTTCCCCTTTAGCTCAGTCGACGGAGTTTGATGTAGGTGAGACATTTAGTATTATCACTACTGTTGATGAGGATGATGCTTGTTTTGATTCAGACGATGTTTTTGTTGAGGCGCATGATCTTGATACGACTTCCCTAAGGAAGTTATGTGTGGACGTTCTAGTTGCAGGGATACCCAGTCCTGATCTGGTTGACCATGTATCCTCCGGCCCCCTTGATATGTTCCATGCTTCCCCTTCATGTTCACCACCCTCCCATTCCCCTCAGTGTTGTGATATGTTGCTTATTGATACTCATGTGATGCTTGAGGGGATTAAGGTTGACTGTTTAGAGTCGCTAGGCACCTTTAGAGGGTACGACCCCTCGTTTGATCCTTATAATCTATACCTAGAGGACATGCTTGGAAAAATCATGTTGCTTGGCGCATTCGATTTTTCTACTGATTTTTCCAAAACATTTGATAAATTTAAGAGAGCGCTCGTGATCATTCCTAGATGCATGTTTTGGTGCTCTTACTCACATTTATCTGAGTTGCATGCTTAGACATATGATAAGCTTTTGAGAGCTCTGACGGCATCCGAGTTGGAGAGGCGAGTTTTGAGAGATAAGGAGGAGTGGCTGATACTTCTCTAGCCTCCACAGCACCATCTTAGAGAGGCATGGTTTGGGTATATTCAGTGCCTAACCTAGTATAATCGCTCTAACTCTTCACCCTTCTTTTTATTTTCTTTCTTTCCCTTTGTTTAGTTGTGGATATTCGGTTGCTTAGTTGTGAATATCAGGTTGTGCATTTGTGGTGATTATTTTGAGGCGATATTTGGGAATCCGTTGAACGAGTTGATGGCTATGATCACTTTTGTGTGTTTTCGTGTTTTGGTTGAGTGAGTTAGCTTGTGTATATGTGTGTTTTGTTTGATTTTGCCTTTTGTGTGTTTTGTGGTTGGTGATGACTCTCAGCTCCCAATAAGGACATTGTGAGATTTAGCTGTGAGGCTGGAGTCATTTACCCCTTTCATTCTTACTTTTGTGAAAATTTTTCATTTTTGTGCAAATTTTTCAATTTTTCTCTTTTTTTTCCGCATAGTTTTTCTTTTTGTTGGCTTTAGGGGAGTTTTGTACTATTTGATTAGTCTTGATCTCTCGTATCTTAGCTATTAGTTCGTATATAAGTATGATGTGCACGATGGATTTTCGCTAAGCTTGTCATTCTAGGCTTCGGTTCTATCCCTAATAGTCCATTGTAATTTTGCAATCTAATCCTAATTTATACATCATCATTTCCTTAGGATCTTGATCTTCTAATTTTTGACTCTTCACTTGCATTTGTGCATCACTACTTTTGTCTTCACTTCAAAATTATAAGGGTGAAGAATTTCGAAAGAAAAAGAAGAAAATCTAAAAATATCCCTCCAAGGCATGTGCTACTGGGAATGGAAAAAAGAGTTTGGGAGCCGGGAGTAAAAAGTATCCCTTGCGGCATACGCTACTGGGTGCTACCCTTTGAGGCAATACTGCTACTGGGAATGCTTACGTCCCATGTCAATAAGTTAATAATGTAGCTGATGTCTGGATGCCATTCTTTAGGGTGAAGAGTCCTGAAATGCATACGATGCGTGTATATAGATTGATACTTGAGTTAGCCGAGGGTTTTGATTGATCCGTTTGTGTACAATTTAGCCACATGTATATTTTGTGTTTTGTCATTTTTATTTTATTTATTTATTTATTTATTTATTCTCATGATTTTTCTTTTTCTTTTCTTCGTTTTCCTTTTTGAGATTTTGTGGGTATATCTTCTGCAAACCCTCATGAGACCTCACTCGTCCTCTTGGGGGAACCAAGGGGTTTGAAGGGCTTGTTGCATACGTTAAATGCAACCGTGATTCCTACGACAGTGAGTTAGGTTCTTAGGTTAGTTTTTATGTTGTTTTGCTCGAGGACGAGCAAAAGATAGATGTGGGGGTATTTGTTAAGCGATAATTTATCATATTTTACGTGTCCATTTTACATAATTTTGACTCGTCTAATAACTTAATTTTTTGGATTTTTACTTGTTTTATTTACGTTCTGTAGGAAATAAGTTCAAATGGAGCAAGCATCACGAAAAGGAGCGAGGAGAGACAAAAACAGCGAAAGCAGGCAAGAAAGGGTCGACTCGCCGCTTCAGAAAAGTGGCACGGTGGGGCCGTGCCACCTGGCATCATGCCCCCCGGGCTGCTGTTCGGTCGCGCGAGTCTATTTAATGCCCCTTCGGGCAACTTGTTCGGGGGTCGCTCGAGGTTCTCTCTGGCGATTTTTAGGCTAGATTTTTGGTTAGTTTATCGAATAAAAACCTCAATAGAAGGATTAGAATAGGATGTTGTAGACTGTATTTTGGATTCGAAGCTTTGGATTTCAAGTTCATTACATTAATCAAGCATAAGCTCTCTTCTATCTCTCGTTCATTTCTTGTTCTTGTTTAGGTTTTGCTAGTTTAATTTTTGTATTGGATTTGTTTAGCTTAGATGTTTAACTTTCATTGTTTATCCATGTTTAGTTAGATTGATTAAATTATATTAGTTTCTTTTCCCCTCTTGTTCATGTTTGTCTTCTTCTTTGCTAGTTTAGGTTTGGTTTGGGTTTTTGTATTTTGTTGATGATAGTTGTTAATTTTGGTTGGTTTGGATTGTGGCTAGCCCTTAATGGCTAATTAACCTTGCGGAGGCCCTAACCCTACCTTGTTTATGCCTGGAATTTACAGTTTTCTTTGACGCCCGTCAAGTGTTCGATAAAATGCTTGAAAGAGCTTTCATCCGTGTTTTGGGGCAATTGACTTATTCTGAGAGGTGAGGTTGATTATCTAGTGTGGGGAGAGAGAATAGTTAGGATTAAGACATGAAAATAATCTCATCGCTAGTTAGGTCAAGGGTTGTCAACCTAGTAGTTTCGTTGAACTAATCCCACGAAAATAGGTGGTTAGAGCAACTAGATTGGCCTTAACCCTTCAAAGAGGGCTTAGATGGCCTCAACGATGCAACCGATCAACTCTGAATGCTAGCATAGCTAGGGAAGGTTTGGGCTTCACTTGATTACTTGGTTTGTCTTAAGTCTAATTATAGTCCTTTTGTTTTCACTTTAGTAGTTTAGTTCTATTTTTTATTCCCTTCAATTTTGCCTAGCTCGAGATGTTTTAGTTAGTTCTGGTAGTTGAAAACACAACTCCCTACGGACGACACCCCGAGTACTCAATGATGCACCTTACACTTGGGGTTTACAAATATTAGAACTTTTTCCCTTGCAAGTTTTTGGCACTGTTACCGGAGGGTTGGCGCCTTCCAATATTAGAGCCTACTTGGGCTTTCGAGACTAGGCTTTTATTTTGGGAAAAAAAAAGAAAAAAATTAAAAATTTAAAAAAAAAGTCTTTTTTCCACTTTCCTCAATATGAGCATGAATTGTTTTGGAGATACTATAATAGATTATATGCTTCTCTTGCTCATTGCGATCTTTATTTGGAAAAGTGGAAAATTTTGAATACAGTCTATGAGGGTGTGAATTATGATGCCCGTGCTCTTTTAGAGTATTGGGTTTTTTATGCTAAAAGTATTGATGAAGCTATGGATTTTTTCGATTGGTTGGCTCAGGATACTCACGAATATGAGATCAGTTGCACTAATTCATACATCCCATCCCCTTGCATCCCTGATTATGCTCCTCCTATGTGTGAAATTTGCGATTGTTCTAATCATGAAAGTCATTCTTGTCCTTATGATATTTCTGATGATAGCTTTGCTAAACTGTCTAGTATGATAGAGACAATGAATGAGCGACAAATTGAGTTTGCTAATAAAATTCGGGAGTATGACCTACCGCATGGGACCGACCTTAGGTTTAGTTCTCCTAGACTTGATGTCAATCTGTATGATGATGCTGCGCCTTTACCTCCTCTAGAGTCCAGACCAGAGGAAGTACTCGACCCTCCCTTGACTACTTCAACCATCCTCACCTAACCCTTTTAGGAACAACACGACGTTCATCATGACTTTTCTTGAGACACCTTCCCCTTTAGCTCAGTCGACGGAGTTTGATGTAGGTGAGACCTTTGGTATTATCACTACTGTTGATGAGGATGATACTTGTTCTGATTCAGACGATGTTTTTGTTGAGGTGCATGATCTTGATGTGACTTCCCCAAGGAAGTCATGTGCGGATGTTCTAGTTGCAGGACACCCAGTCCTGATCTGGTTGACCATGTATCCTCCAGCTCCCTTGATATGTTCCATGCTTCCCCTTCATGTTCACCACCCTCCCATTCCCCTCAATGTTGTGATATGTTGCTTATTGATACTCATGTGATGCTTGACGGGATTAAGGTTGACTGTTCAGAGTCCCTAGGCACCTTTAGAGGGCATGACCCCTCGTTTGATCCATATAATATATACCTAGAGGACATGCTTGGAAAAATCATGTTGCTTGGTACATTTGATTTTTCTACTAACTTTTCCAAAGCATTTGATAAATTTAAGAGGGCGCTCATTATCATTCCTAGATGCATGTTTTGGTGCCCTTAGTCACATTTATCTGAGTTACAAGCTCAGACATATAATAAGCTCTTGAGAGCTCTAATGGTGTCCGAGTTGGAGAGGTGAGTCTTGAGAGATAAGGAGGTATGGCTGATGCTCCTCAGGCCTCCACAGCATCATCTTAGAGAGGTATAGCTTGGGTACAATCAGTGCCTAACCTGATATAACTGCTCCAACTCTTCTCCTTTCTTTTTATTTTCTTTCTTTCCTTTTGTTTAGTTGTGGATTTTAGGTAGCTTAGTTGTGGATATCAGGTTGTACTTTTATGGTGGTCATTTCGAGGTGATACTTGGGAATCTATTGAGCCAGTTGATGGCTATGATCTCGTTTGTGTATTTTCGTGTTTTGGTTAAGTGAGTTAGCTGTGTATATGTGTGTTTTGTTTGATTTTGGCTTTTGTGTGTTTTGTGGTTAGTGATGACTCTCAGCTTCCAATGAGGACATTGTGAGATTTAGTTGTGGGGGTGGAGTCCTTTACCCCATTCATTCTTACTTTTGTGAAAATTTTTCATTTTTGTGCAAAATTTTCAATTTTTCTCTTTTCTTTCTGTATAGTTTTCCTTTCTGTTGGCTTTAGGGGAGTTTTAAACTATTTGACCAATCTTGATCCCTGGTATCTTGGCTGTTAGTTCGTATAGAAGTATAATGTGCATGATGGATTTTTGTCCTAAGCTTGTCATTCCAGGCCTCGGTTCTAACCCTAATAGTCCATTGTAATTTTCCAATCCAATCCTGATTTATATGTCATCACTATCTTAGGATCTTAATCTTCCATTGTTTGACTCTCCCACTTGCATTTGCGCATCACTACTTTTGTCTCCACTTTAAAATTACAAGGGTGAAGAATTTCTAAAAAAAAAAGAAGAAAATATGAAAATATCCCTCTGAGGCATGTGCTACTGGGAATGGAAAAAAGAGTTTGAGAGTCGGGAATGAAAAGTATCCCTTTAAGGCATGTGCTGCTGGGTGCTACCCTTTGAGGTAATACTGCTACTGGAGATGCTTACTTCCCATGTCAATAGGTTGATAATGTAGTTGATGCCAGTCAAGTGGATTGAGTCGATTCTGATAAGCCAAAGTCCTACGATGATCATACACTTGCACACCAGGCACTAGGAGGGATTCAATGTTCTCATGCATCGTGGGATGAAAAGCTGATATCCGGATACTATTCTTTAAGGTGAAGAGTCTTGAAATGCATACGATGCGTGTATACAGACTAGTACTTGAGTCACTAGGGGGTTTTGGTTGATCCGATTGTGTACAATTTACCCCCATGTATATTTTGTGTTTTGTCATTTTCATTTTATTTATTTATTTATTTATTTATTTATTTATTTATTTATACTCTCGATTTTTGTTTTTTGTTTCTTTGTTTTTCTTTTTGAGATTTTGTGGGTATATCTTCTTCAAACCCTCACAAGACCTCATTCATCCACTTGGAGGAACCAAGGGGTTTAAAGGGCCTATTGCATATGCTAAATGCAACCGTGATTCCTATAACAGTGAGTTAGGTTCTTTGATTAGCTTTTATTTTGTTTTACTCAACGACTAGCAAAAGATAGGTGTGGAGGTATTTGTTACGCGATAATTTATCATATTTTACGTGTCCCTTTTACCTATTTTTTGCTCGTAAATTAACTTAATGCCCCTTCTAGAATTTTGTTCGGGGGGTCACTCAAGGTTCTCTCTGTCGATTTTTAGGCTAGATTTTAGGTTAGTTTGTTGAATAAAAACCTCAATAGGAGGATTAGGATAGGATGTTGTAGATTGTGTTTTGGATTCGAAGATTTGGATTTCAAGTTCATTCCATTAATCAAGCATAGGTTCTCTTCTCTCTCTCTTTCATATCTTGTTCTTATTTAGGTTTTACTAGTTTAATTTTTGTATTGGATTTGTTTAGCTTAGATGTTTAGTTTTCATTGTTAATCCATGTTTAGTTAGATTGATTAGATTATATTAGTTTCTTTCCCCCTCTTGTTCATGTTTGTCTTCTTCTTTGCTGGTTTAGGTTTAGTTTGGGTTTTTGTATTTTGTTGATGATAATTGTTAATTTTGGTTGGTTTGGATTGTGGCTAGCCCTTGACGGCCAATTAACCTTACGGAGGCTCCAACCCTACCTTGTTTATGCCTAGAATTTAGAGTTTTCTTTCACACCCGTCAAATGTTCGATGAAATGCTTGAAAGAGCTTTCGTCCGTGTTTTGGGGCGATTGACTTATGCTGAGAGATGAGGTTGATTGTCTAGTGTGGGTGGAGAGAATAATTGGGATTGGGACATGAAAATAGTCTCGTCGCTAGTTAGGTCAAGGGTTGTCAACCTAGTAGTTTAGTTGAACTAATCCCATGAAAATAGGTGGTTAAAGCAACTAGAGTAGCCTATTGACCCTTCAAAGAGCACTTAGCTGGCTTCAACGATGCAACCGATCAACTCTAAATGCTAGCATAGCTAGGGAAGGCTTGGGCTTCACTTGATTACTTGGTTTATCTTAGGTCTAATCATAGTCATTTTGTTTTCACTTTACTAGTTTAGTTCTATTTTCTGTTCCCTTCGATTTTGGCTAGCTCGAGATGCTTCAGTTGGTTTTGGTAATTGGAAACACAACTCCCTGTGGACGACACCCCGAGTACACAACGATGCACCTTGCACTTAGGGTTTATAAATATTAAAACCTTTTTCCTAACAAGTTTTTGGCGCTGTTACCGGGGAGACAAAGGATAATTAAAGACAAATAAAACATGACTTTAACTATGCAAATATATGTACAAATGCAATAGTATTAGAAACTTGTTGTCGCATATCAAAAGAGATAGTTTATGTACAAATGACATGATTTCATATTAGTTCTTAATCAAAGACAAATTAGTTATATGAAATTATCAAAATTGTAACCATTAATTCTTTCTTAGTTCACATAATAAAGATCACTACTGAAACATTCAAGTGAGA
>JAKOGI010001397.1:180000-182500 GCA_029747015.1 Carnegiea gigantea
ATGAAAAGAAAGAAAAAATTTATAGTCTAACTTTAAAAGCATGTTGTACATTATGATGACTACTCAATATTCTTAGTTGAATGTAAAGTAATTATTAACTGTAAACGTCTCAAAACTTATAAAGATGAACCTTTCGATCACCAACTATTATTCATAAAGATAGGATACACCTGCAAGATGATTCACAAAAGTCATTCCAAACCTTACTTATTGAAATACATAGCTTGTGTTCTTTTACTACTACTATAATTCCTTTTTTTTGGGTCATCCCCCCTAAAGTTGACATGCGTATCAAGAAGCGAAGTTACTATAAATCTGACGCCATGTACCCAATTAGTTGCTCTTCTCTTCTTGTGGTGGGTAGTGACCACCATGGCCACCGTGTCCATAGCCCCCACGGCCACCGTATCCCCCATAGCCGCCATAACCACCGTGGCCATATCCCTCAGGCTTCACATCTTTCTCTTCTTCTTCTGGTGGGTGGTGGCATCCATATCCCCCATGTCCGTAGTCTCCATGACCATATCCACCATAGCCACCATGACCATAGCCATAGCCATCTTCCTTGACATCTTCCTCCTGGTCTTGTGGGGGGTGGTGGCGACCATATCCCCCATGTCCATAGCCTCCATGGCCATATCCACCATAGCCACCATGGCCGTAACCATAGCCATCTTCCCTGACATCTTTCTCCTCCTCTTATGGTGGGTGGTGGCGACCATATCCCCCACGTCCATAGCCTCCATGACCAGAACCACCATACCCCCCATGTCCACAGCCGTCATCCCTCACTTCTTTCTCCTCCTCTTCTGGTGGGTGCGGGCGTCCATATCCCCCATGCCCATAGCCTCCATGGCCGTAGCCACCATACCAGCCATGGCCATAACCCACAGGTTTGACGTCTTCTTCCACGTCCTTCTCTTCTTCTTCTGGTGGGTGGTGGCCACCATACCCACCATGTCCATAGCTACCATGACCATATCCACCGTAGCCTCCATGTCCATAACCATAACTGCTGTGACCATATCCAGCTAATTCCTTGGTCTCTTCAGTGGAATCTGTAACACCAAACAATTACAAATTAGTTCTAGATATAGGAATCTTTCACTTGATAACTAAATTCTAAAATATTTTGCATACATGTTATATAGATGGTCTTACTGGTTTGGTCATAGGGAACAATTACGCATGTCATAATATGTAAAATATAACTTATCAAATGTTTTTTAGTTAGGATTCCAACCCCAAAAAACTAAAAGAATAAAAGAGGTGAAGAACATACTGGTATCTTTATTAGATGTGGCGGTAGACTCAGCAAGCTTACGAGCAGAGACTTCCGGAGAAATCAGAATAACAAGACAGAGAAGGCTAAGAACGAGGAAAGCCTTAGAGTAGGCCATGTTTTAGCCCACCACAAAACACTCACGAAGTTATTTGGGTTTGGATGAGAAGTGCGCAAATGAAATGCCTATTTATAGGGCATAGGATGAGGATACAGACAAAGGGAATGGAGGGTGGTGGGGATGGAACTAAGAAGAGTAGGTGCACTTGTGTTGACTATTGGTGTATGTAAAGTGGCAGAGTCGTCATTTGGGAGATCTTGTCTTTGTTGATAACATACGATGCATATTAAAGTCGCGAAATGACAAGTGTCTTGCAATAAGATACTTTTTAAGTGTCTTTTTTCGCTTAAAATATGTTTTATCACATATTAAATTGAAAAAAATGATATGATTGAATAGTAAAAGGTTGTCAAAACTTATAAATTGTGTAAAATTATCTTTTCATATATAATCTTTTACATTTACAAAATTATACATATAATATGCCGTGCGGATAGAGTTGAACCAGTTAGGGTGTCAGTTCGTAGTTGTTGGCGTAACTAACGAATATTAAAGTTTTATAACTCATAATAAGTTGTAATTAATAAAAATTTGGTATTTTTAAGTCATAAAACATATGAATTTGAGTTATGACAAGACATTTAAGAGTGTCTTGTAGCAAGACACGTATCATCATCCTATTAAAGTCATTGTAATCTTGTTTTCTGAAGAATGTGGAGAATGGTAGGTGTATATAATTGTTTAAGTGTCTGTTATTTTCGTTGGTCTTTTCCAATTTATCAATTTCAACTAACTTTAACTCACTTCAACTAACTTCAATCCACTTCAATAAAAAATACCAACTTTAATCCACTTCAACGAACTTCAACTCATCTCCTTTAAAATTTTAACTCGCTATTTTAATTAACTTCAAGAAATATACGAACTCCAACCAACTTTAACCAACTTCAACCCACTGTAGCCCACTTTAACCTACTTCAACCCACTTCAACAAAAAATACCAACTTCAACCTACCTCAACTAACATCACTCTTTTATGAACCGCAATTTATCAACGAAAAGAACATGCCCTAAATTTACATGCTGTTCAGGGCGAAAAGAAGTTACGCCCCAATGACCAAATATAGTGAATTAATATTCTTTTTGCAAAACGATAA
>JAKOGI010001397.1:187500-197500 GCA_029747015.1 Carnegiea gigantea
AAAATCAGAAGAAGTTGGGCTTGCATCATTTGGGATTCATTAGGTGGGATTTTCATGTGACCCAAATTTCGCAAATTTTTCGACAAAAATCTTCACTATATGAGTTGGAGTTTTTATCACTTTGAGGAATGAAAACGCATCCTAATTCAAAATTTTATTGCATCATCTTAAAGTGAACTATCTAAACTCCCCAAAGAAGCATAGATCGCCCCAATTAGACATTGATAGGGTCATGAGATGCCAAGTCGAAACCAAGTCATAGGTTGGAACAGTGACCAAATTGGCCATGGATAGTTGGTTTGAACTTCAGTGTGGACGGGATTGTAGCCAAGATTTGGCTTGGGGCTTGGTATACTTCACTTGGGTGTCATGAATTAGATGAAATAGAATAAATAACTTATTTCATCCAAAACTCATTTATTACGAAGTTGCAAACCAAACTTAGCATTGATGCTGTATGCATCAGAATTTAACCAAAATATAGCCATATACATGCTAACATACCAAGATCTTATTGTAATTAAGCTGTCTTCCACTTCAAAAAAAGTAATTGATGGTTCTTTAAAAAACTGCATATAAGGGTTAAAGGATAATTAGAGACAAATAAAACATAACTTTAACTATACAAATATATGTACAAATGCAATAGTATTAGAAACTTGTTGGCGCATATCAAAAGGCATAGTTTACACACAAATGACATGATTTCAGATTAGTTCTTAATCAAAGACAAATTAATTGTATGAAATTGTCAAAATTCTAACCATTAATCCTTTGTTAGTTCACATAATAAAGATCACTACTGAAACATTCAAGTAAGAATGTATAACATATGGATAGATTAATAGTATTCATCCCCATAACAAAAATCTATTGGAATCTCCAAATTGCTTACCGTTAAAGCAATTTTGAATTGACAAGTCTACTCATTTAGATGTTAAGTACTCCTGCAAAGCAAATTTAAACTTTTCTCAATCTTTTCCAAAAACTTTAGGTCCATGTTGGTTAGCATTCACAAAATTTGGAGGTATTGTCCTTCTTGGTATCCAAATTTTTCATTTTTGTTAATAGGGCAATCAGTAGAAACATGACCTATTTTTGCGCAATAATTGCAACTAATAGACCTACTTTCATGATTGGTCAATTTAACAAAGAAGTTTTTATAGCACTTCTATTCATTCAAAGGATTGAAACATGTTCGTTTTTTGTTAAGCGATGGTTTTTGTAAGCCTAGAATTTTATTTAAATTCTCTTCTCTCTTAAATTTCTTTATGGTAGGCACATTTGGATTATAAGTCATTTTTCTATTTTCTAAGTAGTATACATTTTTTTTGAGCTACATTTGAATTATTTGACAACAAATCACTTGATTTTTGCAATTTAACATTTTCTTCAGACAAATGAAAAATTATTTTCTTTGAACTGTTGATTCTAGAACTATGTCACTGCAGCTATTTGAGAAAATAGAGCAATAATTTTATTACCTTATGTTTTGAGCACTCTTAAACCATCATATAGCTCATCTGGAACTTCGTACTTTTCTTCTCTATCTTCGTTTTCTTTACTTATGTTCCTATCATCAGCATCGTGAGTTGAGTGTGAATCACTAACTTGTTCATTTGCCATTAGGCAAAGATGACTTATCTCTTTTTTGTAATTGAAATTGTCAAACATATTGTCCATTTTTGATAAAATGCGATTTCTTCTTTCTTATCTTTGTACATAAGCAAATGATTTTTACTTTGGTTGTCTCACAAGAACAAACATGGCTAAAAATACCATTACGTAAAGAACATTGTAAAATAATGTACAGCCATCACATGTTTCTTAAGCCTCTCCTTCTCATCTCGATTCAAATTTTCCTTTGACTTGGTAGTGTTGCTACCATCATGTCTGATCCATGTGAGGATAAAAGGGCCATCTGTAATGATGTCCCAAAGATCACAGTCAATTGATTCGACATAAGATTTTATCGTACACTTTCAAAGAGAAAAGTTAGTACCATTAAGAATCGGAGGAGAATTAATAAAAGCATTTGATGGACAAGCCACAGGATCTAGCTATAGATAGCAAAGTCTCAAAATTATAGCACCTGCTCTGATACCTGAGCCAAATCACCTTAGAAGGGGGTGAATAGGATGATTAGTAAAAATAAAGCAATTATAAAAATTAAGTACAGAAATTAAAGTTGGACAAAACACGATGATATTTTTATGATATCGGCCCTTCTAAATTGGATTAATCACCGCCTAAGGCTATTCTTTCCTTAGATATTTGACCGCTCAACTTCTTATTCACTTAAGAAGTTACACATTCGAGCCCCCAGACTTGACAAAGACTCCGTCAAACACTTTTAAGATCAACTACTTGATCATGAGAACCACCCCCTTGATCGAGCACTCAACTAAGTACCTTAAGTTGAGTGACATACTAAATATTGCCCACTCAATACTTAGCTACCCCAGCAAGTTCTTCCTAACTTACTAGTTACAGGATTATCTTACAAGAAGTTGTCCTCACAACATGAATACAAGCAATGATCAAATCAAAATGCAAGTTCTTGCTGAAACTATTATCTCAAGTTTTTTCTTCTCTTGTATTCGCAAGTGTAGCTCCACGATTTCTCAATTGCTCTAATGCCTTGGATTTGCTTTAGCTCCTTGTATATATAGGCAAAGATGACCAACTAGTTGTTTTGCTGTAATCTCTTAATCATGATAACTTTTGATTTGCTTGAATGAAATCTTCTATTGTCAAAGCGTTGAGCTTTCTTTCAAAGCCTTGGAACCATGCTTCATTTGTCATACAAATAAATGTGCATCCATATTCTCAAGATGATAATAATATTACACGTGATACATTCAAAATGATCCTCGAATTGGATATTAAGATTCAGATTCAAATTCGAACTTTATTAATTAATCAAGGAGCAATCTTAAAGATTTTATCATCATATCAATTACTGATCTTCACAAAATCCTCCTCGGTCAATTGAAGGATATTTCATGGATAATTAAATATTTTTCCAAGATCAATCTCTTAGATCATATAAAATCTATATGATGTTTTATCATATAATATCTTCAAGCAAACCATGTAACATCTTTGGTCAATCAAAAGATCCATATTATGTGATATCAATTAAGAAAATCCTTGATAAAAATAATCCACATCGATAAATCTCACAAGGGATTTCTTATGAGATTTTATCTTCATTATTTCACAATCCAACACTAATCAAATATTAATAAAATTCAGATTATAATCAATCAAATCGATTAGCCTCAATCATATCCATGATGATATCTCTAACAGTATCTTACAAGATATGGTATCCAAATCATTTCACAAAAACTGTACATAATCTTTGGAATTATGCAACAAATCATGTCATCCAATTCATACATTACATTTTCTTTTATGATGACTTCACCATAAGTAATAACCAGAACTTCATATAATCCCCAGGATTGCATCCCCAAATTGACACATGTAATTACGAATATGTTACACAATGATACCCATTAGTACGTAGGCCCAAAACATGTGTTTTAATATTTAACGTTGGATCGGACATATATATTATGTATGAAATAGGATAATTATAACATTATGTTATTTCATCATTTCATATATAATACTAATTATAATGTTTGCTATCATCAAAATCAAAATGTGCTGCTTTGAGTCAATAACTTTTTATAATTGCTAAAACCAGTACAAACATTTTTAAACTATCACGTAGCCATTGATTGTTCAGGTATCTAAAATATCACTTGGTATTTTGGGCGAGGGGGTGTAACTTGGCGAGTAGGTGTACTACTATCTGTGACCCAACACTGAAGCCTCATCAGTTTGAGCTAGACGTTGGAATTGTAAGACCAAGTCAAACAATGCGGCAAAAAGTGAGCACTAATGAGGCTCAGTAATTGTACTACTCTTGATAAGGATTAAAGACCCTCATCCATGTATCTAGTCTCCATTGTTTCTAATGGGCTGAACGACAGATTCAAATATATACATACATATATATATATATATATATATATATATATATAATAGTATACTACTTTTAAAGCATCTTAACGGGGCTAAAGTACCTAAACCATTCATTTATCTGACCTAACAAGGGGTGTCAGAGATAGATTCAAATCCTATCAGAGTAAGATTGTGGTCTTGATTTTTTCTGAGCTTTTCATATAGGATGACAATTGTCAGAAAATTCGGTATCTAAAATTTGGATGGCAAGATCAGATTCTATTCATGTAGACTTCATATTATATCCATTCTTCAAGTAAATGACTTGTTTGTGGGTTTTTTGCACATAACACCCTTCAAGCTTTCAATGTTAATTTTTTAAACCCTATGAATTTTCTACTTAATGCTGGCTACTCCTAAGTTGTTAATAGTATAAAATTTAAGTGATTTTCGACTAGAGTTTGAAGAAAATGATATTGCATGACTGTTTATCCTCATTTAATATTGTTGTCTCAACAACCGTTTTGATATGTCTTCTAGCGTGATGAAATCATAGGGATTTAACCCTCTTTTTCTGACTTTCTTACTAAGAAATATTCCTGTGCTCAACCCCATCTTCCTCTCATCATCTCTCTGGCGTTTTATGGGTTTTTTTCATGCAAAGAATTTCCAAATTGCCAAGTCCTCAACCACTGGGTAATTGAAGGATACTTCATTTGCCACGCCATCATCTCACCATAATTGGGTCCTACACTAAATGTGCATTGATGATTATGGGTCATGAAAGTAAAAAAGAAAATGTTAGAATTAAAAAATTTAATGCCGAAACATGAAGGATGCTAAGTGTAAAAAAACCGCTTGCCCTTTGGTGTTCATGGCGTATTTTCTTATTTTATAACATGATCATATAATTTTTAATTTTTTGTAATAACATGTTTATTATTTCACGAGAGAGAAAATATGAATAGGGAACAGGTGGCACTACAAAGGCTTGTGAACTTCATAGAAATGTTCATTGATTTGCACCAATTTCACTAATTACTTTGAGCAAAATGATAAATCTCTTGTTCCAAGACATTTCTTAAGTTTCTTGTCTTGATTTAAAAGACATATTGTCATGTTTTAAATTGGAAAATAATTAGTGGAAGTGTCTTACAAGGTATAAATTGTGTAAAGTCATCTCTTTATTCATAATTTTTTACATTTATAAAATCGCATCTCTCATACGCCCTGCACATAAGGTCAACCTAATTAAGATGTTATTTTGTGTCCATCGACATAACCAATCAATATGTAAACTGAGCAATTCATTATTAACTGTAATTATTGGAATTTAGTGACTTTAAATCACAAACAACATAAATTTTGATTGAGGGAAGAGATTTAAGAATGTATTATAGCAAGACATATATGCACTCCTACTTGGACTATCCTTACGGGGATTATTATGCAACTATGGTTGATTGTACTTAATCTTTTTTTTTCCGCTCCCGGTTGTACTTAATCTATAGACAATTAGTTTATAGGTAACCTTTGCCCGGCCCATTTGTAACCCAGAAAAATTAAAAGAAAGAAAAATTTTATAGTCTAACTTTAAGAGCATGTAGTACATTATGATGACTACTTAATATACTTAGTTGAATGTGAAGCAATTATGAACTGTAAACGTCCCAATACTTGTAAAGATGAACCTTTGGATCACCAACTGTTATGCGATTATTTTAGGGGGGAAAAAGACATGCTAATTAAACTAAAATCACCAACTATTATTCATAAAGATAGGGTACACCTGCATGATGATTCACAAAAGTCGTTCCAAACCATACTTATTGAAATACATAGGTGTTCTTTTACTACTATTATCATTCCTTTTTTTGGGTCATCCCCCCTAAAGTTGACATGCGTATCAAGAAGCGAAGTTACTATAAATCCGACGTCATGTACCCAATTAGTTGCTCTTCTCTTCTTGTGGTGGGTAGTGACCACCATGGCCACCGTGTCCATAGCCCCCATGGCCACCGTATCCCCCATAGCTGCCATAACCACCGCAGCCATATCTCTCAGGCTTCACATCTTTCTCTTCTTCTTCTGGTGGGTGGTGGCGTCCATATTGCCCATGTCTGTAGCCTCCATGACCATATCCACCATAGCCACCATGACCATAGCCATAGCCATCTTCCTTAACATCTTCCTCCTGGTCTTGTGGGGGGTGGTGGCGACCATATCCCCCATGTCCATAGCCTCCATGGCCATATCCACCATAGCCACCATGGCCGTAGCCGTAGCCATCTTCCTTGAAATCTTTCACCTCCTGCTGTGGTGGGTGGTGGCGACCATATCCCCCACGTCCATAGCCTCCATGACCAGAACCCCCATACCCCCCATGTCCATAGCCGTCATCCCTCACTTCTTTCTCCTCCTCTTCTGGTGGGTGCGGGCGTCCATATCCCCTATGCCCATAGCCTCCATGGCCATAGCCACCATACCCGCCATGGCCATAACCCACAGGTTTGACGTCTTCTTCCACGTCCTTCTCTTCTTCTTCTGGTGGGTGGTGGCCACCATACCCACCATGTCCATAGCTACCATGACCATATCCACCGTAGCCTCCATGTCCATAACCATAACTGCTGTGACCATATCCAGCTAATTCCTTGGTCTCTTCAGTGGAATCTGTAACACCAAACAATTACAAATTAGTTCTAGATATAGGAATCTTTCACTTGATAACTAAATTCTAAAATATTTTGCATGCATGTTATATAGATGGTCTTACTGGTTTGGTCATAGGGAACAATTACGCAAGTCATAATATGTAAAATATAACTTATCAAATGTTTTTTGGTTAGGATTCCAACCCCAAAAAACTAAAAGAATAAAAGAGGTGAAGAACATACTGGTATCTTTATTAGATGTGGCGGTAGA
The DNA here is from genome assembly GCA_029747015.1 of Carnegiea gigantea. NCBI lineage: Eukaryota > Viridiplantae > Streptophyta > Magnoliopsida > Caryophyllales > Cactaceae > Carnegiea > Carnegiea gigantea. Next base: position 194,404 of record JAKOGI010001397.1, read on the forward strand.
CTCAGCAAGCTTGCGAGCAGAGACTTCCGGAGAAATCAGAATAACAAGACAGAGAAGGCTAAGAATGAGGAAAGCCATAAGAGTAGGCCATGCTTTAGCCCACCACAAAACACTCAGGAAGTTATTTGCAAGTGAATAGATTGTGTTTGTTTTTTTGGGTTTGGATGAGAAGTGCGCAAATGAAATGCCTATTTATAGGGCATAGGATGAGGATACAGACAAAGGGAATGGAGGGTGGTGGGGCAGGAACTAAGAAGAGCAGGTGCACTTGTGTTGACTATTGGTGTATGTAAAGTGGCAGAGTTGTCATTTGGGAGATCTTGTCTTTGTTGATAATATACAATGCATATTAAAGTCATTGTAATCTTGTTTTCTGAAGAATGTGCAGAATGGTTGGTGGATATAATTGTTTTAAGTGTCTGCTATTTTCGTTGGTCTTTTCCAATTTATCAATTTCAACTAACTTTAACTCACTTCAACCCACTTCAACCCAATTCAAAAAAAAAATACCAACTTTAATCCACTTCAACGAATTTCAACTCATCTCCTTTAAAATTTTAACTCGCTATTTTAATTAACTTCAAGAAATATACGAACCCCAATCCACTTCCACCAACTTCAACCCACTGTAGTCTACTTCAACCTACTTCGACCCACTTCAACAAAAAATACCAACTTCAACATGCCTCAACTAACTTCACTCTTTTATCAAACTCAATTTATCAACGGAAAGAACATGCCCTAAATTTACATGCTCTTCAGGGCAAAAAGAAGTTGCGCTCCAATGACCAAATATAGTGAATTAATATTCTTTTTGCAAAACGATAAGTGTCTTACTACAAAACACTTTTTAAGTGTCTTGTTTCACTTAAAATGCATATTACACATATTAAATTAGAAAAAAATGATAGGATTGAAAAGTGGAAGGATATTAAAACTTAGAAATTGTGTAAAATCATCGTTTCATACGTAATGTTTCTCATAATGACATGTACAAAATTACACATATGATATGCCTTTGTGAATGGGATTGATCTAATTAGGATGTCTACTTCTATTTGTTAGCATCATCGATAATATTAATGCTTTATAACTCATAATAAGTTGTAATTATTAAAAATTTAGTGATTTTAAATCATAAAACATATTAATTTGGATTAAGAGAAGACATTTAGAAGTGTCTTACAGCAAGACACGTATCGTCCCCCATTCTTCTTTTGATAGGGAAATGTGAACAGCAATGTCTTTGGAAATGACAGATGAAAATAAAAGCGTTAAATAAAGTTACATGAACACTCTAGTATAACTAGACCTATCAAAAACTGGTTCGATTTGAACTCATCCAAAAATTTTGAGTTTTGAATATGATTTTTCCGACCCAATCCTGTAATGAATTGATCCCAAAAAACCTAAAATTAGCGGGTCAAACTTGACTCTAATTGGAGCCCTGGCCACTCGACTCAACTATTGTATCCTTGTTTTTTTTTCTTTAATTTATTCCACTTAACAATAATGGTTATCCATCATATCGAATTGTTTAGAGATACATTTTATAATTATCGTATCCTTAGCAAAATAAACAATCCTATCTCCTCCTTTCCAAATTCATTCTAACAAAATTGCATCATACACAACTTGTAAATCACAACAACACAATAAACCTATAAGTACATTCTATAAGTGTTGTATTAGCATTATCAAATGTTGTATTTATTCCAATGCAATACCTTCAATAGCCAAAGACAATACTTTGTTAGTCAAATTGCAACATTTTTACCACTTAAATGCAATATTTTTTTCCTGTTCTACATCTAGGTAAACGAAAAATTTATTGTTGACAAAATTAATTATAATTTCAAGCCCTCTCATAACTATGCATAGCTCCTCTATGAATTGCCAACATAGCTCACATATTATTTCAAGCTTTTGTAATAAAATTAACACATAACTTCCCAGGAGATCACCTATTTGTGACTTCTGCAACCTTAGCATGCTTAAATTGCCTGATAAACCTCTATTTTACACTCTTTTAGGCATGATTTTCAACTCTCATCTCAGCAGTTTCCGGTATATTTTCGAGAGTTTAGAGGTCGATTATTCATTATTTATCTCAAATCTACCTAAAAGTTGTGTTTTTGTATTTACAGGGGTTTAATTTGAATAAATGAGCAAAAAGGATAATATTCAGCAGAAAGGAGCGCCAAGGAGGCGACTTTGAGTCACGAAAAAGTGTCACACGGAAGTCCCGGAGAATCGAACACACGCGACAGAGCAAACCACGAAGACCCGACAACCCGAACCGGCCGCCACATGGCACGGCCTGACCGTGCCACGTGGCACGACCGTGCCACATGACACGGTGTGGCCATGCCACGTGGCCAGTTTAGCAAAATGGTCTGGGCATTCTCCAGTATTTTGGCACGGTATAGCCGTGCCTCGGGGCACGACCGTGCCACCCTCGTTCCGCAACGCGACTTAAATTTTCCTTCGGGGCTGTTTTGAGGGACATTGAGTTTTATGTTTCAGTTTTTTTACGTTTAGTTCTCTCTCAGAATTCTCTCTAGGCAATTCTGAGGTTTAACTTTAGTTTAATTCTTGTTCTTGAGAATTGTTCTTAAATTGAAGATTATTTTCATTCAATTAATTCCAGGTTCTCGTTCTTATCTCTTCTCTCTCTTGTCTTCTTGTTTTAGAATTCAATTATCATGACACTTTGGTTGAATGTTGCGATTATTGCGTTTAGTATGATTGTAGGCTAAATCCTCAACTTAGGTTGGGATTAATGCCGAGTATGTAAGATTGAATTGTAAACTAGCCCAATTCTTGCTCCCCCTTTGTTTTGTAATTGCAAATTCTACTCTGCACGCCACATGCTCGACGAAATGCTCGAAAGAGTATTCGTTCATTTTTATTGGGGTTTAGGGGAGCGTTGAGAGACGAAACCTTTACCTCGTACGACTTAGTACACAATTAAGGTATTGACATGAAAATAGTCAAGCTTTAATTGGGATTTGTGATTGTAGATCTCGCAATCCTTCAACCTTTAGTCCCATAAAAATAGACGACTTTGGTTCTGGGATTAGTCTTCGACCCTTGA